>PVKV010005248.1:0-80677 GCA_004027835.1 Alouatta palliata | reverse complement strand
CTTTGCATGTGAGATGGGTTTCCTGAATACAGCACACAGATGGGTTTTTATACTTTATCCAATTTGCCAGTCAGTGTCTTTTAATTGGGGCATTTAGCCCATTTACATTTAAGGTTAATATTAGTATGTGTGAATTTGATCCTGCCATTTTGATGCTAGCTGGTTGTTTTACCTATTAGTTAATGCAGTTTCTTCATTGTGGCAATGGTCTTTACAATTTCGTATGTTTTTACAGTGGCTGGTACTGGTTGTTCCTTTCCATGTTTAGTGCTTCCTTCAGGAGCTCTTGTAAAGCAGGCCTGGTGGTGACAAAATCTCTCAGTAATAACTTGTCCATAAATGATTTCATTTCTCTTTCACTTATGAAGCTTAGTTTGGCTGGATATGAAATTCTAGGTTGAAAATTCTTTTTTTTTTTTTTTAAGGATGTTGAATATTGGCCTCTACTCTCTTCTGACTTGTAGGGTTTCTGCCAAGAGAGCTGCCATAAGTCTGATGGACTTCCCTTTGTGGATTACCTGACCATTCTCTTGCTGTACTTAGCATTTTTTCCTTCATTTCCCCCTTGTTGAATGTGACTATGTTGTGTCCTGGGGTTGCTCTTCTCGAGGAATATCTTTGTGGTGTTCTCTGTATTTCTTGAATTTGAATGTTGACCTGCCTTGCTAGGTTGGGGAAGTTCTCCTGGATAATATCCTGAATAGTGTTTTCCAACTTGATTTCATTCTCCCCTTCACTTTCAAGCACACCGATCAAAAGTAGATTTGGTCTTTTCACACAATCATATATTTTTGGAGGCTTTGTTTGCTTCTTTTCACCCTTTTTTCTCTAATCCTGTCTTCTCACTTTATTTCATTGAGTTGATCTTTAATCTCTGATATCCTTTCTTCTGCTTGCTAAATTCTGCTATTGAAACTTGTGTATGCTTCACAAAGTTCTCATGCTGTGTTTTTCAGCTCCATCGTGTCATTTATGTTCTCTAAGCTGGTTATTCTAGTTAACATTTCATCTAACCCTTTTTCAATGTTCTTAGCTTCCTTGAATGGGGTTAAAACATGCTCCTTTAGCTCAGAGAAGTGTGTTATTACCAATCTTCTGAAGCCTGCTTCTGTCAATTCATCAAACTCATTTTGTCCAGTTTTGTTCCCTTGCTGATAAGGAGCTGTGATACCTTAAAGGAGAAGATGTGTTCTCATTTCTGGAGTTTTCAGCCTTTCTGTCCTGGTTTGTTCCCTTCTTCATGGATTTATCTTCCTTTGGTCTTTGAGATTGATGATATCTTCCTTCGGTCTTAGAGTCTTTGTGTGTCTGTCCTTTTTGTTGATGTTGAAAGTATTACTTTCTGTTTGTTAGTTTTCCTTCTGACAGTCAGGCCTCTCTGCTGCAGCTCTGCTGGAGTTTGCTAGAGGTCCACTCCAGACCCTGCTTACCTTGGAATCACCCACAGAGGCTGCAGAACAGCAAAGACTGCTGCCTGTTTCTTCCTCTGGTAGCTTCATCCCAGAGGGGTACCCACCAGATGCCAGCCAGAGCTCTCTTGTATAAGGTATCTGTCAGTCCCTACTGGGAGGTGTCTCCCAGTTAGTATACATGGGGTCAGGGAGCCACTTGAGGAGGCAATCTGCTCCTTATCAGAACTCAAATGCTATTTTGGGAAATCTGCTGCTCTCTTCAGAGCTATCAGGCAGGGAGGTTTAGGTCTGCTGAAGCTGTAGTCACTACGGCCCCTTTTCCCAGGTGTTCTGTCCCAGGAAAGTGAGGGCTTTATTTATAAGTCCCTGATGGGCTATTGCCTTTATTCAGAGATGCCTTGCCTAGCAAGGATATCTAGTGAGACAGTGCCTGCAGCTGGTAAGCTGTGTTGGGGTCCACCCAGCTCAGATTTCCCAGCAGCTTTGCTTACACTCTGGGGTTGAAACTGCCTACTCAAGCCTCAGCAATGGCAGTCACCCCCCTCCTCCCACTGAGGTTGAAAGTCCCAGGTTGAGGTCAGACTGCTGTGCTGGCTGTGAGAATTTCAAGCCAGTGAATCTTAGCTTGCTGGTCTCAGTGGGGGTGGGACCCACTGAGCCAGACCATTTGGCTCCCTGGCTTCAGCCCTCTTTCTAGGGTGGTAAATGGTTCTGTCTGACTGTCATTTCAGGTGGCACTGGGCTATGAAAAAAGAAAACTGCAGCTAGCTTGGTTTCTTCCCAAATGGCCGCCCAGTTTTGTGCTGGAAACCAAGGGCCCTGGTGGTTGTGTAGGTACCAGAGGGAATCTCCTGATCTGCAGGCTATGAAGACTGTGGGAAAAGTGCAGTATCTGGGTCAGAGTGCTGGAAACATCCCTAATGGCTTCCCTTGGCTAGGAGTGGGAGTTCCCTGGCCCCTTGCACTTCCCGGGTAAGGTGACACCCCACCCTGCTTTGGCTTACCTTCCGTGGGCTGCACCCACTGTCCAACCAGTCCCAATGAGATGAACCAGGTACCTCAGCTGGAAATATGGAAATCACCCACCTTCTGTGTCGATCTCACTGGGAGCTATGCACTAGAGCTTTTCCTATTTGGCCATCTTGCCCGGGCCCATATTCTTTTATTTAAAGGAAAATAACAATATGACAACCATGTAAGTTTTTCTTTGCAAAATTATCAACTAGATCTAATTATCGATAAAGATATAGGAAACTGTTTTAATCAGAAGTTCTTCCTTTCTCAGACAGATCAGTAAATATTTGTGAGTGTTGGAAAACAAAATTTAAAAAGTCTATACCATGAATACTAATCTAGATAATATCTTTTTTATAAATCAGGTTTCAAATGTAATTGCTTCTTGATGGACATCTTAGCTATTTCTTAGAACTCAAAAGCTAATAAATTAAAAAAGAAAACAGATAATGCCAACAAACAGTTCATCTCATTACTTTGGCCAGTAAATATTAAGAATAAGTGATTAACATATCTTTAAAAAAATTGTCTTTTTTTCTGTAGAAAATATATTGATTTATTTTAAAATTCAATATTTCATATTTAACATGTAACTAAGTACCAGTCAAGAGGAAGGATTTTTAATTTTATATATTGTTATTAATTAAACTCTTATTCATACTAATTATTAAAATTGTTCTTTTACTTTGAACACTGATATGGTCTGCCTTTGTGCCCTATCCAAATATCATCTTGAATTGTAATCCTGTTATCCCCACATGTTGTGGAAAGACCAGGTGGGAGAAAATTGAATCATGGGGCAGCTTTCCCTATGCTGTTCTTGTCATAGTGAGTGAATTCTCATGAGATCTGATGGTTTTATAAGTATCTGACATTTCCCCTGCTGGTAGTCATTCTCTCTCCTGCCACCCTGTGAAGAGGTACCTTCCACCATGATTCTAGGTCCTCCCTAGCCATGTGGAACTGTGAATCAATTAAACCTCTTCTCTTTATAAATTGCCCAGTCTCAGGTATGTCTTTATAGCAGCATGAGAACAGACAAACACATATCCAAGACATATGGCTCTTTAAACAAATATATGCCTGTGTGATAGAGGGAAACAACTTGGGTAATATTAAAACTATTAAGAATATCTGAAATAAATATGTCATCATCCCATATTAAAGAAAACTACGTAGAGAAAAAAAAAGGAAATGCACTTAAGTATTAATTATTTAACAGAAGTTGTATTATATGGATGTTAGCTATGGTAGCAGTTTGTGTTCAGTACATAAATTTAAAATGAAGTTGATATTTCATTTCTCAATACATTATGTTGAATAAAATTAACTGAACTTAGTACTAACCATAACCTTTTAAGTATGATTAAAGGCTACATCTTGCATTTGATTATATTATTCATCATATTTATCTTCTTTTGTATTCATTTATCCATGTACTTGATTTATTTATGTTTATAAAGCAGAATTGAATATAATATGTTGATTAATATTTGTGATAACATTGGCCATAATGTGAACAGTAAGATTACAACTCATATAATGAAATGGAAAAACTTATTTAGTAATCTGCCTCAATATTTCAAATTCATATTTTTATATATAAGACATATGAAAGTGTACATGTTTGAACTGTTTAAAAAATGAATTAAATTTAAAGACTATGATGTCCATTTGTTGTCATATAGATTCAGTGGACAGAAAAATCCTTGAGTATTTTATTATTTAGTGTTCACATTCGTTGTATCAATATTGATTCATTGTATCAAGACTGTATCAATAATCTTTCCCCTCCTTCTTCTCTCTATATAAATACATTTGAAAGAGATCAACAATTTAAAAATGGTTATATGTGAAATCAATACACATCCATGACTCAAATTAAGTTTCCCTACTCTAAATCTGAAAATAAAGTAATCTTATAATAAAGAATCTTAGTTTTGAACTTAAATCACAAAATGTGATATTTGCTGTTTTCTTTTTAAAGTTGGGTCAAATAATTTTTAAGAGTTTCTTAGAAGTTTCTTGTCACTACAATTTGATGTACTGTTTAATCTTAGAGCATTTAATAGCATCTTCAGTGACTTTATTTCTTCAGTCAGTACCTTTTGTTCATAACTTTTAAACAAATTTTACCATTCGAATTTATCTAATAATCATATCAGATTTAAACTGAATAACTGCTTTCTGATTTAAACTGAATAAGAGCTGATTAGTAAGATTTTTCAAGGGCAAGAAAAATCACCAAGATCAAGAGCTGGATAGTATAACTGAAAGTAAACAATAACTCAAAGATGAAATTTTTCAAACACTAATTTTTGTATATTTTTCTTTAAGCAGTGAGTATTTATCATAAGAGAAACTGTTTAGTCAAGAACAATTTTTTATTGTTGTTATTGAAAAGATAAACAAATTTGCTGCATATTACCTAGAAAACATCAAGTTTAAAAAATATATTAGTCACTGAATAAAACGAATTTTTAAAATTGCAAAGGCCTGTACATGGTATAAAGTTTAACTGTATTATTTGACTCTTTTTTTAATATATATATATATGTATTATTGCGTTTTAGGTTTTGGGGTACATGTGAAGAACATGCAAGATTATTGCATAGGTGCATACATGGCAATGTGGTTTGCTGCCTTCCTCCCCATCACCTATATCTGGCATTTCTCCCCATGTTATCCCTCCCCAACTCCCCACTCCCTGCTGTCCCTCCTCTAGGTCCCCTCCCACAGACCCAGTGTGTGATGCTCCCCTCCCTGTGTCCATGTGTTCTCATTGTTCAACACCCGCCTGTGAGTGAGAACATGTGGTGTTTGATTTTCTGTTCTTGTGTCAGTTTGCTGAGAATGCTGGTTTCCAGGTTCATGTATTTGACTCTTAAGTAAAGGAAATACTGGATATATGTCCTAGTAAATTATACTAAGTTGAAAACATTTATGTGTCCTCCCTCTTTTACCCCACTAAGATAACTGTAAAACTATCTTTCAAACATGGTGTAAATCTGTAAGTTCAAAGAGAACAGGATATTGCAAAACAATGGAAACTAGAAAACAGAATAAAGAACAGCATTGGTTTTTAAGTTCTAAAAAAACCTGTGTATTAAACCAGTAATGGGAAACTCTGGAAGCAAATAGATTTGAACTCCAGAACCTCAAAGAAATCCAAAGAACTTCAAATTGAGGGTGAAGGTAGGAATTAAAATGGAAGAATTGGATAAAAATCTGTTTAAGAAGGAGATAGAATACCAGATAAACATTTCATCCCACCCTGGTACAATTACATAAGGCTAATCTTTGGAAAGGTATAAGAAAGTACTATTAAAGTGGTAGGATTGAGGGATATGAAAGGTTTGCTGAAAACAAGATGTTTAGTGAGGATGTTCGCAATGAAATGTAAGACTTCCAGGCAATATAATACTAGAATATGTATAGAAGGTGAAAATGTACTTTTCTGGAGATATTACTTACTGCCTCAAGGCAGATAAAAAATATATGAATTAGCAATTGGCTTGGAGATTTCCCAGTGAAAGAATCCATATATCTTATTTTAACTGAAGCTGTTAGATGACAAGCATCATCCATACTCAGGAGATCTAATCAATACTTAGAAACTCATTCTCAAATATTAACAGAAAACAAGGAGTCATTAGACATCCAAATTAAACCCTTAATAGAAAAGACTGAAACAAATTTAAAAACTGGGAAAAACAAGGATTTTTACAAAGAGATGGCAACTTTAAACAGTTATTTTATTAATATTCTCTGAGTATTCAGAGGAAATAATGGATCTATCAAAAAGGGACATAAATGTCTATGAAAGGAATATTAGGGAAAAAATATAACCTCTTATGTGTTAAAAATATAATTTCAGAGACAAAAACACAACAGAAATGTCAAAAGGTAAGTTTGTGAAACTATCCCAGAATATAAAAAATACAAGAGAAAAATGTATAATAGGTTAAAAAATAGATCAGCCAAGAGACTCAATATAAGAATAAAGTGAGTTACAGAAAGAGAATAGATAAAATTGAGAGGAAGAACTATCAAATAAATTATTCTAGCACATTTCTCATAATTGAAGGAATTTTCATACTAAAAATGTTCATTGTTTCTACTGCTTACCCAGTATTATACATAACCACATATGTCGTAATTCAAGTTTACCCAGGACATGGCCTGAAAAAGGAACACATGTACAAGGAATTTGTTTTGGAAAGCCTTTCAAGAAGCACCATCAGGGAATATGAAAGCAAGATAATGGCCAGGTGCAGTGGCTCATGCTTGTAATCCCAGCACTTTGGGAGGCTAAGGTGGGTCATTCACTTGAGCCCAGGAGTTCAAAAAGTAATTCTGTATTTTCATAGAGATAAGGTTTCACTGTGCAAATAGTGAAATCTATGTTTAGATTTACTCTATACATAAATGTATTTATTCTGTACAAAATAAATATATTTATTATCTAAAAAAATACAGAAATTAACTGGGAATGGTGGCATACACCAGTAGTCCCAGCTACTTAGGATGTTGAGGTGAGAGGACTGGGAGGTCAAGGTGGCAGTGAGCCATGATAGTGTCATTGCACTCCAGCCTAGGTGACAGAGCGAGACTCCGCCAAAAAAAAAAAAAAAGGAAGGTATAAACATATAAACTATTTAGCAGCTAAACTTTTCCAAAAACTAGGCAAGGCCAGGCTGGGAGACTCTAGGAAAGAGTAAAACTGTGCCTTACAACTACGTCAACTGAGGAGTAAAGTAGATGGATTATATCTAGCAACATTCTGCTCATCACTGGGTAAGGACTGACTTTGGGGACTTTAAATATGCGGCAACTTTGGCTTGTTATGCACCCAGACCAAGTGTAATATAATGACCAGAAAGAATCCTCAGGCAGAAAGATGCAAGTAACATAAAAGCAATCTTAATTTTGTATAAGTGAGTGTTTAGATGATATAAGCAGAGAATTCTAGTGTCAACAACAGTGCACAACTTTTCACACCCAGATACACTCATCTGAAAATTGTTTCATAGTAATCCCACTCAAGTACATGAATCACTCTTTAAGATGGTGGCCTTTGTACTTCCTAAAATAATAATAATAAACTTTAAAATTACATAGAAGAGGAAGATTAGAGGACAAGTGTTAAGAAAATTGGTCTGAGGGTCCTGTTACTGTACATTTTTCTCCAACACAACACATTTTATATTTCCTTGACTTCCAGTCAGCACTTCTGCTGGTATAGTTAGTTTGTCCAATGGTGTGATCCAGATATTCATACATGAAGGGTGAGCCCCTGATTACTGTGTCCTTATCAGAAACTATTTGCTGTAAATATTCACTCACAGATATCACGGAGCACGTGAGCACCAAGAATCACTTCAGTAAGTCCTTTCAAGTTTCAACAAGGTCTTCCACGTCTTAATTATTTAGTAGTACTCCTCTTCTTATGATAAACAGAATCCATTATAAGGAAACTCCTTTATTTTTTTTTTTTCAGCTGCTTTACTATCATGAGGCTCAAGATGGCTAGAAAGCTGCAGTAGCTTTAGGTTGATTAGAAATTGCCATGTATGTACTTATGCAACAATCTTGCATGTTCTTCACATGTACCCCAAAACCTAAAACACAATAAAATATATATTAAAAAAATAAAAAAGAAGAAATAAATTTGGCCAGGTCATTTGCTAGAAGTATTCTTCTTTAGTAAATGGAGTCTCTAGGCTGGTAAAGGTTGAAGTTGTAGAGGTAGGAAGCAACATTTTCCAGTGGGTTACTGGAAATGATGGTAACTGGGTGTCGACTGGTGCTCATTGCTTTCCAGATCCATATATTTAGCTCCGAGGAATACAGCTATGCTTAAAGTCTTTTGCTTCAGAACGTATGTCACATTTTGAAGAAGAACACTCAAGTATACAGAATATCATTCCCAAATTGGTATCTTAACTGCACCTTCAATAGCCATTCTGATATTCTAATAAATCAGTAGCATCCAGAAGGAGATGGTAGGATCAAACATTTCCATGTTTATATGTCAATTCTGGCAATTCTTTTTGCTTTTTCTTTTTTTTTTTTTTTTTTTTCTTTTTCTGAGACAGGGTCTTGCTCTATCACCCCGGCTGGAGGGCACTGGTACAATCACAGCCTCACTGCAGCCTCAGCCCTCGGAGTTAAGGTGATTCTCCACCTCAGCCTCCTGGATAGCTGGGACTATAGGTGCTGCCACCACGCCTGGCTAATTTTTTTTGTAGAGTTTCTTTTTGCCATGTCACTGGAACTTATCTCAAACTCCTAGGCTCAATTATCTACCTGCCTTGCCCTCCCAAAGTGCTGAGATTTCAGATTTAAGCCACTGTGACCAGGTTGTTTTGTTTGTTTTCACCTAGGCTAGAGTACACTGGCATGCTGTTAGCTCACTGTAGTAACCTTGAACTCCTGGGCTCAAGTAATCATCCCTCCTCAGCCTCCTCAGTAGCTAGGGCTGCAAGTGCTGATGACCATGCCCAGTCATATTTTAAAATTATTTTTGGTATAGACAGGATCTCTCTATGAGGCCCAGGCTGCTCTTGTACTCCAAACCTCAAGCAATCTCCCTACGTGAGCCTCCCAAAGAGCTGGGATTACCGGCATGAGCCAAAGCCCCTGGCCTCTAGCAATTTTTTTTTTAACTATTAAATTGGCCCCTTGATCTAAGGCAATGCTAGGCATGATCCCACAACCATATTTCAGATACTTCACATACTTTTAGATACTGGAGTTTGCTGAGGCACTAGAGTCAGGAAAGTCAAAGTCATGCCTTAGATAAGCATTAAATATATTAATAGTATGGCTGTATTGTGTTTTTTCTAGGAGATAAGGAACATAAAAACAATTAACTTGTTACAAAATAGCTGAACTGTATCACATTGAAGACACAGTATTAGTCTTGGCTGCTCGTTGAGTGTGCATTCCCAAAGATGTTTAAAATAGACTTTAAATAGATTTAGAAGAAGATGTAGCACAGAGTTGGGTTCATGCCCTACCCTGTCTCTGCTTCAATAGCTGCCGTTTTCAAAGGGCCATTGCACAAAGATTAGGATGACCTAAATGACAGAAGCTGAATGATCTATGTGAGCAAGTCATTTGTCCATACTGCTGTTGGACAATTTTCTGATAATTGGCAAGAGACAAAAAGTCTTTTAGAAGTCTTTGTTCTTCTCATCTTATTCCTTTCAATCCTGTAAGCCAAGCATCTGCAGCCACTGTATTGTAAACATTATATGTCAGTGTTATAATAAAACATTTAACAAAATGTTTTATAAATAAGTCACAGGAGTTTGTTAAAAAATCTAAAATATTGAAAAAAGATCGCTAGAAAATGTGAAAAATTTAGAAGAGATAACTTTGTATAAAAATACAGTAAATTATTTAAAAATTATATACATAATTATGAAGCAGATCTGTATATGATAATACAGAGTCTTTTTCCAAGACACTAGGAATCATAGCTGTGTGTATGGAGGAATTTGTATTATATGTACGTAGATAGACAGACAGACAGACAGATTTGGGATATTCTAGTGAGAATAGGGAGTCCATTTTATAATTTACATTTTTTGTGTTGTGTTGTTTTCAAAATCAAAATCAGTGACGTGCTTTGTAATTAAAAACTATAAAATGCATTTCAAAATTATGTCAAAAATACCCAAGCCTTAAAATATTTTTAGATTGTGTAGACTGATGCAACATAGTCACTGATGCAAGTGTGAACATGAACCAGAGAAGAGAAATCACAAAGCAGCTAGTTTCTGTTTCTCATGCCTTAAATACTTTTGGAGTCCTAGAAACTACAGTGAACTGAAGGAACGTAATCCTGTGTTGGCATGTTGGCTGTGATTGTTGGTTTTATGGAAGGAACAATTGCTTCATTTTAATCATTTCTTATAACACATTGTTTATTCTCTGGGCATACAATTTATATTTCATGATAGTTAAAGATGTTATATTGCACATGATCCACATTTCATTTATTTATTTTTAGAAACCAGAATGCTAGAAGTAGTAACTCTTCTGATGAGTTCCACTTGAAGCTGTAGAGCAAAATCTCTCTCAGCAATTCCGAAGTGGACTTGGTGGTTCTGAATGGTAACTTGCCCATTATAATCTTATTAGTAAGTTACAAAATAATACTCTGCACTAAGTACAAAGTCATAAAATCATAATTTCTCCTTTTTATTTGAACATTATGTGACGGTGTCTTAGCTGAGCAGCATACATCATTGCACTGAGAAAATTAGTATCCGGAAATGTTAAAGGGACAATGAAGCTGTTAAATGCTGTTGGCATCTTGATCATCTTTAAGTATCATTTAAAACATCATCTAAGGTGCCTGAAAGGAAACATTTATATAATTGCAATCTATACTACTTATTTCTAGCGGCATACCAAATTAGTACAATTTTAGCATCTTAGCATCATGTATATATGTATAGTTTAGGAATTTGATCATTGACTGGAGACTCTTCTGCTTCAGGGTCTCTCTCATGGGACTTAATAAAGGCATTGGCCAGGACCAACACTATCTGCATCACATACATGGAGTTTGACTTAGTCTTTTGGATTGTTGGACTTTTTGGTGGTGGGAGGTCATCCTCAGTTCAGTTCCAGTGTCACACTCCTCCCCAGTGCAGCAACTTGCTTGTGAGGGAATGAGCTAGTAAAATGAAAGCCGTAAGTATACAACATCCACTCAGGAATGGCCTACCATCACCTTAGCATTATTCCTGTTGGTTAGGATGAAGCCTCAAATCTTGCAAAATTCATTTAAGATTTATCCGTTTTGTTGCCTGAATCAGCAACTCCTTCCTTTTTATTGGTGAGTGATATTCCACCATGTGGATATACCACAGTTTGTTTGCCTATTCACCAGTTCAAGGTAAACTTTGTTATTTTCAGTTTGAGTAATTATGCATAAATGTACTATAAACATTCTTGTACAGTTCAGTGTGAAAATAAGTACTTAATTCTGTTGGATAAATACCTAGGAATAGTATTTCTGGGTCTTATGGTGCTAGTTAATATTATAAGAAGCTACAAACTATCTTCCAAAGTGGCAATGCCATTTTGCATTCCCTTTAGCAAGGAATTATTGTTCCTGTTACATGTTTTGATAGATATACAGTGTGTTCCATAGCATTCTTTTTTTTTTCTTTTTTTTTTTTACTAATAACTACTAGTGTTGAATGAAATTTTATTCAATTATTCCATTTTTATATATCTTTTTTGGTAAAGTACCTTTCCAGATTTTCTTTAACCCAATATTTATTATATTTATTGGTCTTGTTGTTTCTTTACTTTGAATTATAACTGTTTTTTAATCTGTATGTGTTTCAGATAAACGTCCTTTAGCACATATGTATGCAATTCACATGTAATTCCTCTCAGTCTATGATATAATTTTTCATGATTTTAACAGTGTGTTTCAAAAGCTAAGTATTTAATCAAAATCCATTTAATACATTATTATTTAGTTGATTGTGCTTATGGTTATATGTAAAATCTCATCATCACACTCAATATTTTCTTCTAGAATTCCTTTGGTATTGCCTTTTACATTGGATTTATAAATGACCAGAGTTGATTTTTGTGTAACACGTGGGGTATACTAAGGGATTTATTATTAGCATATAGAAATTCAGTTCTCTAAAAACCATTTGCTTAAAGGATTATTATTGCATTTACAATTTTGTCAAGAATTAGTTGGCTATATTTATATTGGTCTATTGATAGACTATTGTGATTGAATAGTCTGTGGCTAGCCTTGATTAACACTATTATTCTGTTCACTAAAGTAGTTGCCTAGTAAGTCTTAATATTGCATAGTATGGGGACAACAAGTTTCATTCTTTTCTGAATGGTTTTGACTCTTGGAATCTCTGCCTTTCTGTCTAATCTTTAGAGTTAGCTTGTTGATATCTACAAATATACTTGCTGTGATTTGAATATTAATGTTTTGAATCTATTTGGGGAGGACTGACACCTAAACAATATTGTTTTGCAATTCAAGAACATCATATACATAAATTATATAAATATGTAAATATATATATATATATATATTGGTTTGTTCATCAGTGATTTGTGTTTTTCAGCATAGAGATCTTACACATACGTTTTTTATTTAAACATTAATACTATGTTTTTGGGGAGTAGGTATATGTATGTATACATGTGCATGGTAATATAAATTATTTTCTTAATTTCATATTTCATTGCTAATATATAAAATATAATTGACATTTTTAATTGCCATTTTATATTAAAACATTGCTAAAATGACTTAGTTTTCTAATTCTTGTTTTGCAGTTTCTTTGGAATCTTACAAAATCAGTCATGTCCTTTGAAAATTAGGATAGCTTTAGGCCCTTCTTTATACTCTATATGCATTTTATTTATTTTCCTTGGCTTTTTACATTGGCTAGAACTTGTAATAATGTTGAATAAATATGATGTGAGAGAGTTGGTAACTGCAATAGGATGTTGATACAGTCATGGAAATTGCATACATTGTTTATGTTCCATCATTCAGGGATCATTGCAGATGTTTCCTTTTTGTGGAGTTTATTCATAATTAGTGTTCATTTGTTTGTTAAATGAAGAAAGATAAATTTATTCACTGTTACTCCATTTTGCTTACAGTTGAAATATGACAAATTCTTTTAGGAGAAAAACAATGTTTAAGGTCAGACATCAATTACAGTTAAAATAATAGAACTTGTAGAAAGTTAGCGAATGCACAAAGTTTCTTATCATAAGTAGGGTAACTCCAAGATTAAAAATGAAATTTAAATAAAGTCTTAACTTTACATGTATTTTGTAGCATGTAATAAAATTGTGTAATTTAAATATTTATAAAATTAATATTTTTATATAGTTACTCACATAGACTCTGATTTACTAAAACAAATTAACTTCATATTATTTTACTCTTTTGGGTCCATAATAGAATTTTTCTGATGGCTTTCTTTAAAAGATATGTTTTAATTATGCACCTTTTGGCCTACAGCTCTATTTCATTTTAATTCTCCTAACTCACTCTGTGTCTGAATTATCTATTACACAAGCACCTATGCAAGCTGGCTCCTATCTGGAATTGAACAGTGGCTATTACAGGAGAGGTGCCCAACCTTTGTGACACCAAGGACTGGTTTCATGGAAGCCCATTTTCCCATGGAGTGGGGGGTGGGGGTGAAAGGGGGTTCGTGATTTTGGGATGGAACCATTTCACCTCAGATCATCAGTTACGCTAATTCTCACAAGGAGTGCACAACCTACATCCCTTGAATGTGCAGTTCACAATAGGGTTCTAGTTCCTATGAGACTTTATTGCCTCCACTGATCTGACAGGAGCTGGAGCTCAGGCAGTAATGCTCACTCGCCGGATGCTCACCTGCTGCTGTGTGAGTTGGATCCTAACCGGCCATGGACTGGTACTGGTCCATGGCTCGGGTTTCAGGACCCCTGTCTTATTCTATGTTCTTCAACTCTCATCAGAAAGATCTGCCTTTATTTCACTTTCCACTGAATGACCCATATCCTGAATGCAGTAAAACTGTACCTTACATTGTCTCTTCAACCTGTTTTTTTGTTTGAGACAGTCTCACTCTGTTGCCAGGCTGGAGTGCAGTAGAGCCATCTCGGCTCACTGCAACCTCCACCTCCTGGTTTCAAGCGATTTTCCTGTCTTAGCCTCCCAAGTAGCTGCGACTACATTCAATGTGTTTTAAATATTTACAGTGGTTTTTGTTCAGCAGAATTGACCTTACTAATACACTTCTTTTTACCATGAGTAGTCCCAGAAAACAAACCGTAACACAGAATTCTGGGGATAGGTTACTCAACTCTGAGCATTAGCACATTATGGCTTCCTTGTGGGTGATATGACAGAAATAATTTGCATGTGAGTAAGGTTATTACATGTTGCTGCCCAGGTGATGTCGTAAATGAAGGAAAGATTTAGGAAAATCAAGTAAAACTTCTATATACAACGGATAACTGCTGCATAAAGCTGATGAAGCAGAGACTGTGACTACAAAGATTGTAGGATGAGCTTACATTACAGAGCTTTAAGAAATTAATAAGCATAAGCCTTGGGTTTTAAATTCTCTGCTTAAAATAGCAATAGAAATACCTAGCACTTTGTGCAGATTTTAAAACAATATCTTACTTTCTAAATATTCAAGGCATGTATACTTGAGAGTCATGCTCCAACTTGAATGTGGTAATTGCTGAATTAAAAGCCAAGTTTAATACCTAAAAGTGCCAAATTTATTAAGATAAGGTTTTGGCATTATGGGGTAAGTGGGAGTAACGTAGTCTTGGCTTGCAGACATTAATGTGGATAAGATGAATAGAAGATCTTTGAAACACAAATCACTCATCCTTATGGCCTCCTAACCTATAAGGCATGGCTGATTCCTAGAGGAAAATTATATACAGTCTTGTGCAGGAAGAAATTGCCTACACGCTAAATGAATTGCAAGATCATGTAAGTCTTAATAGCAAGAACTGTGTGAGCTTGTGAGGGAATATACTTTAGGAGAAATTGGCTGGAAGATAAGGCTGAATTTGAGTAAAATTATCTATACAAAGGTAATTAATTATATTTGGCGATGTAATATACTAGCTCAGGCAGATGGAAGTAACCTTAATATTTTGCCTGGTTCAATAAATGAAGTCTGGATTTAAGAATGTCATTTACATTACATGATGTAAGAGGCCAGAACTCAGTCTAATATAGAGTAAAAAATGTGGAGATGCAAATAGTGTATTCAATGTGTTATGTAAAATTAACTTGCCTTTCACTAATAAGTGTTCACAGAAAGGGCCAGAGGGCACTCCTTTCTGCAAGACATTGCAAAATATGATAAAAGAAGAAAGAGCAAAATGGCAGAGTAGAAGCCTACACAGTTTGTTCCCTCCACCCTCAATGTCCACAGGAACACCAAATTTTTAAAAATATACACACTCAAAAGCATCGTCGTGAGAACCAAATATCAGGTAAGCAATCACAGTACTCAGTTTTAACTTCCTATCACTGAAGGAGTCATTGAAGAGGGGTGGAGAGGTAGTCTTGAATTTCTGATGCCACTTCTCTTTCCTCTGTCAGTGGCTGTGCTGTGTAGAGAGAGAATCTGTGTACTTAGGGGAGGCAGAGCACAGAGACTGGGGGACTTTACATTGAACTCAGTGCTGCCTTGTCACAGTACAGAGCAAAGCCATGCCGGACTCAGTAAGCACCCACACGTGGAGGGGGCATTAGACCAGATCCAGCCAGAGGGAAATTGTCCATTCCAGCAGTTGCAAGTCATTTTTCTCAGCAAGATTTTCCACCACAGGCCAAAGTACTCTGGGGTCTTAAGTAAATTTGAAAGCAGTCCAGGACACAAGGACTGAAATTCCTAGAAAACAATTAGTACCCAGCATCTCACAGAAATGAAAGTGACTCCTTCCTTCTGCTTATGGAAAGAAGAGCAAAGAGCAAAAAGGACTTTTCCTTGCATCTTGGATAAATAGCTCAGCCACATAGGATAGGGCACCAGGCAGAGTCATGAGGCCACCATTCTAGGCCCTAGCTCACAGATATTTCTATACATACCCTGGGTCACAAGAGATCCTGCTGTCTTGAAGGGAAGGACCCAGTCCTGTCAGAATTCATTACCTGCAGACTAAAGAACCCTTGAGATCTAAATAAACAAAAGCAATACCTTGGTAGTATGTTGTGGGCCTTAGACTCTGTGACATGCTGGCTTCACATGTGACCCAGCACATTCCCAGCAATGGTGGCTACAGGGAAAGACTTCTTCTGTTTGAGAAAAACAGGGAGAAAAATAAAGGGCACCTTGTCTTGCACCTTAGGTACCAGCTTGGCCACAGTGGAGCAGAACACCAAGGAGGCTCTGGCAGTCCCTGAGTTCAGGTTTCAGCTCTCTGACAGCATTTCTAGATCTGCCCTTGGCCACAGGGCAGACTGCCCTGAAGGGTGAGTCCCAGGTCTAGCAGCATTTACTACAAGCTGATGAAAGGGCCCTTAGGCTTTAAGTGAACATTGAAAGTGGCCTAGAGAAAAATTCCTTTGGCTGGTGATGGTGGAGGTCACAGGGAGAGGTGCTTCTTCCTGTGGAAAGAGGAGGGAAGAGTGGGAAGGCCTTTGTATTGTGGACCAAGTACCAGCTTAGCCACTTAGAACATCAGGCAAATTCTAAGCTTTCTGATTCCAATTCCTGGTTCCCAGATAGTACCACTAGACCCTCCCAGAGGATGAGGAAACCTGCTGCCCTTAAGGGAAGAACACAAACCTGGCTGGCTTCACCACCTGCTGGTCATAGAGCCATAGGGCCTTGAGTGAACACAGGTGATAACTAAGTAGTGGCTACAGTGGGTCTTGGGCAAAACCCAGTGTAATTCCAGTGGTGGTGGCCAAGAGGATGTTGGGATTACCACACCTCTAGTTCCAAGTGGCTCAGCACAGAGAGACAGATTCCGTTTGTTTGGAGAACGTAAGGGAAAAGAACGCAAATCTCTGCCTGGTAATTGAGAGAATTCTTTTGGATCTTGTTTAAGACAATTGAGGTTGTATCTCTACAAGTCTGCAAAAACCACAGCATTTTCAAGCTTGGGGCCCAAGTCCCTTTGAATACCTGGAAAGCCTTATCAAGAAGGGAAAAAAAAAAACAAACAAACATGTCCAGACGGTAAAGATTATGATCAATACCTTCCTCTTCAAGACTTAGGCACTGATGAACATCTACAAGCATCAATATCGTCAGGAAAAATGACCTCACTGAATAAACTGTTACTGGGGAACAATTCTGGAGAAACAGAGATATATGACCTTTCAGACAGATAAATCAAAATAGTTTTTTTACGGAACTCAAAGCAATTCCAGAAAACATAGAGAGGAAATTCAGAATTCTATCAGATAAATTTAACGAAGAGATAGAAATAATTAAAAAGACTCAAGCAGAAATTCTGGAGCTAAAAAATGCAATTGACATACTGAAGAATGCATCAGAGTCCTTTAACAGCAGACTTGATCAAGCAGAAAAAGGAATTAGTGAGCTTGAAGACAGCCTACTTAATATTACACAGTCAGAGGAGATGAAATTAAAAAAAAAAAACAGTGAAAAACTGCAAAGCATGACTACAAGATCCGAAAAATAGATTCAAAAGAACAAATCCAATACTTACTGGCCTTAAAGAGGAGACTGAGAAAAAAATAAAGATAGAAAGTTTATTCAGAGGGATAATACAAATTCCCAAACCTAGATTAAGATATCGACATTCAAATACAAGAAGGTTATAGAACACCAAGCGGAATTAACCCAAATAAGATTACCTCAAGCTATTTGATAAGCAAACTCCCAAAAGGCAAGGATGAAGAAAGGATACTAAAAGCATCAAGAAAATAAACAAATAACATACAGTGGAGCTCTAATCAATCTGACAGCAGACTTTTAAGTGGAAACCTTGCAGGTCAAGAGAGAGTAACATGACATCTGTAAAGTGCTGAGGGAAAAAAATACTTTATCCTAGTATAGTATAGTCAATAAAACTAATCTTCAAGCATGAAAGAGAAATAAAGGACTTGCCAGACAAACAAAAGCTGAGGAATTTTATCAACACCAGAATTGTTCTACATTAAATGCTAAAGGGAGTTCTTCAATCTGAAAGAAGAGGTTGGCAAGAAAAATCATCTAAATGTACATAACTCACTGGCAATAGTAAGCATACTGGAAAAATACAAAATATTATAACATTGTAATTGTGATTTGTAAACTATTCTTAAGCAGAAAGACTAGGTAATGAACTGATCAAATGCAACAACTACAAAACTTTCTAAGATGTAGTACAACAAGACAAAAAGAGACAGAACAAAAAGTTAAAAATCAGCAGGATGAAGATAAAGTGTAGATTTTTATTAGTTTTCTTTTTGCTTGTTTGTTTATGCAATGTGTTAAGTTGTCCTCAGTTTAAACGACTGAGTTATAAGATAGATAGTATTTGCAAGCCTCATAGTAATATCAAATTGAAAAACATACAATAAAAAAAAGAAAAATGAAAAAGCAAGAAATTATACTACCAGAGAAAATCACCTTCACTAAAAGGAAGATAGGAAGGAAGGAAAAAAGAAAGAGAAGACCAAAAAACAACAAAGAAAGAAATAACAAAATACCAGAAGTAAGTCCCTACTTATCGATAAGAGCATTGGTTGTACATGGACTACACCCTCCAATAAAAACACACAGAGTGTCTGAATGGATGAAAAAGCTAGCTCCAATTATCTGTTGTCTGCAAAAAACACACTTCACTTACTAAGATACACATGGCCTAAAAATGGAATGATGAAAAAAGGTATTTTGCAGGGACATGGATGGAGCTGGAAGCCATTATTCTCAGCAAACTAACATAGGAACAGAATATCAAATACTGCATGTTCTCACTCATAAGTAAGAGCTGAACAATGAGAACACAAGGTCTGTTGAGGGCAGAAGGGGTAGGGAGAGCATCAGGATAAGTAGCTAGTGCATGTGGGGCTTAACACCTAGGCTATGGGTTGATAGGTACAGGCAACCACCATGGCGCAGGTTTACCTATGTAACAAACCTGCACATCCTGCACACACACATCCCAGAACTTAAAATAAATTAAAATAATTTTAAAAAGAAATACTATCTTGAAATATCTAAAATAAAAAAATTCATACATCATGAAGATAAAAGTGGCAAAAAAAAAAAAGAAAACAAAAGAAAAAAGATATTTCATGCCAATGAAAACCAAAAAGAAAAGGCATTGCCTTCATAATGAGCAAAATTGGTTTCAAAGCAAAAATTGTAAGAAGAGACAAAGAAGGTCATTTATTTACTTATAAAGATAAAGGGGTCAATTCAGTAAGAGTATATATTAATTTTAAATATATCTGTACCCAGCACTGAAGACTCAGATATATAAAGGAAGTATTAGAGCTAAAGAAAGAGATAGACCTCAACATCTGGCTAATTGTGTATTTTTAATTGAAATGGGATTTCTCCATGTTGGTCAGGCTGATCTTGAACTCCTGACCTCAGGTGAGCCACCCACCTCTGCCTCCCAGAGTTCTGAGATTATGGGTGTGAACCACCACGCCTGGACAGAAAAGCAAGAGCAATCCAAACTCAAAGTTAATAGAAGAAAATTAAAAATAAATATTGAAACAGGAATAAATGAATTTGAAATGAAGAAAACAATACAAAAGATCAATTAAACAAAAAGTTGTCTTTTTTTCTGAAAAAATAAACAAAATTGGCAAACCTTTTTCCAGACCAATGAAAAGAAGAAAGAGAGAAGACCCAAAATAAATAAAATTAGGGATGAAAAGGAGACATTACAACTGATGTCACAGAAATTCAAAGGATCAGTTGTGGCTACTATAAGCAACTGTATGCCAATAAGTTGGAAAATATAGAATAAATGAATAAATTCATAGACACATACAATCCACCAAGATTGAATTATGAAGAAATTCAAAACCGGAAGTAATGAGATCAAAGCTATAATAAAAATTCTCCCAGTAAAGAAAAGCTCAATACCCAATGATTTCACTGTTGAGTTATACTAAACATTCAAAGAAGAAGTAGAGAATCCTTTCAAACTCGTTTACAAGGCCAGTATTACCGTGATACAATAACCAGGCAAAGACACATCAGAAAAAGAAGACTATAAGCTTATCTTTCTGATGAATATTGATGTAAAAATCCTCAACAAAATACTAGAAACCAAATTCAACAATACATTAAAAAGACTGTTCATTATGACTAACAGATTTCTCACAGGGATGCAAAGATGGTTCATCATATGCAAATCAATCAATGTGATACACCATATCAACAGAATGAAGGACAAAAATCATGATCATTCTGATTGATGCTGAAAAAGCATTAGATAAAATTCAACATCGCTTCATGATAAAAACTCTCAAAAAACTGGCTATAGAAGGAACATAACTCAACATAATAAAAGCCACATATAACACACCCACAGCTGTTATCATACTGAATGAGGTAAAACTGAAAACCTTGCCACTAAGATCTGGAACATGATAAAGATGCTCGCTGTCACCACTGTTATTTACACAGTGCTGGAATTTTGAGCTAGAGCAATCAGGCAAGAGAAAGAAAAAAACTACATGTATGTGTTGCTTGATGACAGAGATATGTTCTGATAAATACGTCACTTGGCAATTTCCTCATGAGAACTTTATAAAGTATTCTTACATAACCTAGATAGTATAGCCTACTACACATCTAGGCTGTATGGTACAGCCTATTGCTCCTAGGCTACAAACCTGCACAGCATTTACTGTAGTGAATACTGTGGGCTATCGTTACACAATAAGTACTTGTATATCTAAACATATCTAAACACATAAAAGGAACACTAAAATTGCAGGATTATAATCCTATGGGACCACTGTCCTATATGTGGTATGTTTCTGAACAAAACATTGTCATGTAGCACATGACTAGGTTCTCTTTTTGAAAAGCAATATCTGTCTTTCTACTGAGCCTTTATAGAGGGGTTATGACCGAACTAGTACCTCATGACTATGATAGGTGAACTGACATCTTGAATGAGTGAAATTTTATAAGCTGAGGAATTACATTTGATTTACAGCATTCCTTTTCTGCTACCAAATTAAAACAGGAAGAAATACATTTGGAAAATGTAACATTCTCTGTGATGTCTCTTACTACTTCCATCACCAAGTTTAATGAAGGCATATAAAAAACGAATACATCCGGGATCGCTGAAGACTCAGATTCTTCAAAATGAAAGTTTGAATCACCTCACCAGGTAAAGAAACCTGACCAGCTTAGATGCTGGCTGCATGCAAGGTGATAGAAGCAAACCAAACAAATGTTAACCACAGCCTCAGGGTCAGCACAGATATGAGAACTATAGCACGTAGGTATACTTTTGTTACTTGTACATTAACTAGCATTTTATTTTTGCTCTTTCTCTCTCTTGAGATAGGATGCTAAGCTATACAATTTAGACCTGATAGAGGAAAGGTGGACTTTGAGTGTCACATTGGTTTGGATATGACAGATAACTAAAGAGAGATTGGATTTACTCTTCCTGGAGAAAAGATGAAGTCATTCGTAAATGATAGGTATTTGCTTATAGCTAAGAAGAAGCATAAAAGGCTAAATAAAGATTAATTTGTGCAACATAGTCATAATTCTTGACACTCACGTCATTTCAAGTGTCACACCTTAGTGTGTAAGGTTATTTGATTATCAGAGTAGTATCTGTTTGTTATCTGTTGATAATTAACAGTAAGTTTCTTGGTCACAGGAACTCTGTCTTGTTCACTGTTAGGGGTATCTCAGTGCACTCCTAAACAATATTAGATTTTAAATCTCATTTCTTCTTTTGGCAAAATGTTGATGTAAAGACCCTCTTGATACATTATAGTCTATTTATTGTAAATATTTTTAGTTTTATCTTTCTAAATTATACATATACCGGATTTCTCATAAACATAACAAATATATGAAATTGTCAAAATCTGGAACATATATTAAAACCTAGCTACCAAGCATTTGTTTATTCTTGAGTACTTTTTATTTGCAAGATACATAAAAATATTTTCAGTATTTTAGATTATAGTTACTGGATTTAATATTAGAATTTGTAAGTGTTAGTTAATATTGCTATTTTTTCTTTAAAATTATATATTTAATTAAGTTAAATAAAGACTATGTTGAAAGAACTGACAAAGAGCTATCTATATGCCTTAAGTGACGATCTTTGCCTTCTTTTAAAGTGCATGATTAAAACCGATGAAGAAAGGTTTCTAGGTAGTGCTGCGTGTTCTCATCATGAACAAGAAATATAAGACTATGGTGTATAAATAATCTGTGGCATATCAGGAAATGTTTATCTGCTCTCTTTGTGACATTTTAGTTCAAAATACCATACCACTCATGAATACTTACTATTTACACACCCCAGGATATATTTAGAAATAAATGATGGCAGTGGTTCTCAATTCTATAGATAGTAGTTAATCTCTGGTCTTTTATTGCAAAATGATCCAACAAATAGAGTGAGCTTGACATTTAAATCATCTAAAGATACTTCTGACAATGTTTGATAGAAAGATTGAAACTTCCAAAGGCTAGTAGATGTCTCAATTTTTTTTTTTTTTTTTTTTAAGAAATGAAAGGTTTCAGAGATCAAAGCTGAAGCAGCATACACGGGAGCCAATCTATTACCAACAAGAATGTCATCACTCAGAAACACTTTCTGCCTTGTCACGTCTGACATTCTTGTTGAAGCAAACCGTAGCAGTGAGTTGCAGAGCTGACATTAATGCTTTTGTCATGATGAGTAGTCCTACTAAAGTAAGCTGCCAATATGCCAATAAAAAGGAAAACATTTTCATGTTAACTACTAAGAGAACCTAATAAATAAAAACTAATTACTATAAAAGTAACCTAAGTAATTAGTAATATTGAAATACTGCTTACAACTTCAAAAATCACGCAAGAGGAGAAAATAACCAGAGTATTGTGCCACACTCATAGGAACTAATGTAAAGTAGTATCTTACATTTTAGACTAGTTTCAATATGATCAGTCCCTGTGCTACAACATTTTATTTCCTTTATATTTTGAAACTGCTTAAAGTGTAGCATAGTGAAAAAAAAAATCTTTTACTTAGTGGAGATTTTTCCTCCCATTTTAAAATAAAAAGGGTTTATGTATTTTTACATCTCTGACATTAGACCATCTACCATGCAAATAAATGCCAAAATATATGTTTTGTGAATGAGCAAATAATGAAATGGTATATAAAACAATATAATAGCATCTCTCGTTTATTTATGCATTCTTCTAAGTCTTTAATTTGTTATACATCTTTCTGTGATTTATTCTCCACTCTTTGGAAACTCTACACTATTCAAAATAACATTTTTGAAAATTCCTCTCAGAAAGAAAATAGCTCTATTAGATAATTATACAATCGTTTCTGTAATGTAGAGAATGTTAGATAGTTGCAATGATCATTAAAAATACTACTTCACATAAAATATATCTACAATTCAGAAGTACATCTGCAGGGTGAAGTCCAATTGCATATTATGGTCTTAGCTTAAATTATGGGGAAAAATATTTCCACATTCATATAAATGCTTCTATCTTAATTTACTGTATACATTTTTAACTAACTACAGTATTTTTGTATTTTCTTTGCAGTGTTCTTATGTTTTACTTTACAGTTGACTATTGATTAACTTAAAATTGTACATCTCCAAAGCTGGAAATTTTTGCAAACATTATGCTACCTGAATGTAACAGGTGGCATTTGGCTCTGAGGATTTTTTCCGAAGTAACCATCTACTCATTTCACATAGAAAAGATTCAACTTTTGGGAAGACCTAGCCAGTTTATATACATGTATAGTTATATGTATATATATATGTAGTTATAGAATTTATATGTATGTATAAAAATCTGTAACTATAACTATTTATATACACATACGTGTGTATATATATGTGTGTGTGTGTGTGTGTGTGTGTGTATATATATATATATATGAATACAATTAATTCCTACTTTATGAGTGCAGTGTAGTATTATGGGCAAGAGATATTTAAGGTTATTGCTTTTTTAACATTATATCTGCAATAGGTTGGAATGATTTTGCATCACCACAGTTATCAAGTTATCAAACTAATTATAATTTTCAATACAAATACTGGTAAAAGCATTAGGATAAGAAGAATCTGTGACTCAACCTTATTAGCAAACTAATCCTCAGTTTAAAAAGTCTTTCAAAAAGTATGATATATTAACCTAAGATCCACGTTTAAGCATGATATGGAAGGTATATGATCATATTGTATAATTTAACACATTGAAAGTGTTTACCATGCCATTTAGTTGAATTACAAGTGTTATCTTCAAATTCAGTGCCTGGAGTTGGGACACATAACAGACAAAAAATGATCACTAAATGGTTATAACTGGCCAGTCACTCTGTTGATTTTTATATATATTATCTTCTCTGTTGCTTATAGATGTTTCAACTGTGATATATTTCTGACTATACAATTAGGCAATAGTACACACAGAGATTTAATAAAGCTTACAATGTAAGTATTAGCTAACTCTAATATTGAATCCTGAATCATCTAACACTTCCTCAGTTTTATTACCATGATAATTTTCTGTGTGTACTAGCTTTAAACATCCTAGCAAGTATTTCAGGGTCTATTCTCTCCTACGTGATACCAGCAGTTAGGAGACAGAAAGTGCAATACTTTTCAAGGATGCTATTGCTTCCCTCATAAACTTTCTCAATAGCATGAACCAGGTCATCTTTGGGGATATGTTTAACAGTGGATAAGAGGATCATATTTCAAACACCATCCAGCATTCCTATACTTCCAAATCATTTTAGTCATTTATCTACATTAAAATAGATAATGTTTGATACCCTTGCTTCCCTAGAGGATTCCATTATACAGTCCATGTTTTAGTCAACTAAATGCTTACAAATAATGTACTGAGTCAGCATTTCTGGTGGTTGGACTTACGCTGCTAAAATGGCCACATCAAAAATTATATCCCTCCCTTCTCATTTCTTCATCCTGACTTCTGAAAATCAGTTATAGTAGTATGGACATCACAAGGTTTTTTTAATGATTGAATAAATTAATATTTGCAATGCTCTGAAAAGTGTATTTATGAGACTATTGCTATGGAACTGTTTGCTGAACAAAAATTTATAGGTTATGCAAGAGCCTTTGAGTAGTCAAATCTTTTTTTCTTTGTCTTTTTGATCTCACACTTTTTCTAGATGCTTTTCTAACTTTTAGTTTCAATTAAACACATTCACAGTTAAGGAAAATATAACTCAAATTTTTCCTTGTTATAAAAATTATAGTGTCATTCATTTAATGTTTCCTTAATACTATAAACATGTGAAAATATTATATATAAATACAATATATTCTCTTTTAGAAATTTCTAGGAGAAAAGAATAAACTAGAATGTAATATGATAAACATGTAACAAAAATATGATCAACAAACAGCCAAAAATAAAAGCATAGTGTTTTGTGGTTTTGAACATAATATCAAAAAACTATTTATATTGAATGTGACATTTATTCTATATGTTAAATGATAAATAAGATATTAAATGACAAGAGAAAGACAATTTGGTGTTACCAGAGCACATGTTTTATAAGAACATATAGAAATTGTAAGGCTAAAACCATATTAAATATTCCTTGAATATATTGTTTCCCAAACCAATCTTCAATTATATACAAGAATATAATCAGTGGCAATGTAACGGAAACAAAACTTTCAGAGGGCTAAACAGATAGAAGTTAATTTTTTTATCTCACATTACAGCATAGTTACACAGAGGCTGAAATCAGTTGCTATCACAAATTCTTTTAATAAACTAGTTTCTGTTTTTCTAGTCCACCAATCTTAGCATGATGGCTTTCTTTCTCATTTGTGTTGTGTTGCGAATGTACTGATGTCTTCTACCTCTATACATTACAATTCTAAGAAAAGACAGAAAAAAACAGATGAACAAGAATAGACACAATTATAACGTTTTATAAAACATGGTTATTGGTAAAATCTTCTTTTTTATTCTCCCCTGCCTTTGATTTAGAATAATCCGTGTTGTCCCAGCCCTAACATACCATACAAACGCTTTCCCAAAATTATGCAGCATCATACTGCTTACATCTCATTGGTTAAAACAGAATAGCCATGCTTAACTGCAAGGAGCCTGGGTAAATCATTATTTAGTTAGACACATTAACGCCTCAGAAAGGACTGGAAGAAAAGGCAGTGGGTATTGGATAAGAATTGCCATGCTATGCTCTAATTCTTGCTAACAAATCTATGAGCTTGCTAAAAATACTAGAAGTGATTTTCTTTCAATAACACAATTTCCTTGTCTTTTAATGAATGCTTCCTTCTGACTGCATGGGTCTGTTCTCAATTATAGATTACAGCTGTTTGCCTAATATGTGAGCATCACCACTCTGTAATTCAGAGGATTAATGTTGAATCTCTTATTATAGACACATGATATTTTTGAATTGTGCATCCTTCAGCTTGGCGTGCATTATAAATGACAGGCTATACATTTAGGACAACAGGAATTCAATTTAAATTATGTTATTTAAACATTCTTTTCTGTGCCATAAAGTCTCCATAATATATTACCATACAGTTGGCTGATTAAATCTACAATATGTGTAATTATATTATCCACTGGTTCCAAGTTCTTTCAACAATGAAGAATGAGGCTAAACTTTCATTGACCTTTTTATCTATTGCCTTTGTGTGTCTCAATAAACCTTATATATTTCTCAATAATAAGAATAATTTTAAACAAAATAATCCCACTAATTTTATACAACTTTATATTATTTTTATAATGCTTTCAGCATTAATAACATATATAAACACTTGTAAATAATATGCCTGTGCTATTATGGCAAAATTACATGTATCTTTAAAACCATACACAAAATAACAATGAAAAATAATAGGATTTCCATGTCTGCTAATACTTTAACGTTATATGTACTAAAAGAGAGGTCCATAATTATTACAAATAATGAAAATGTTTAAAATAATCTCTTCTAATATTAAATTTTTGATTGCTCTATTTTAAATATACAATCATAATTTTCCCCTGTCATGAGCTAACAGAAAGAATCTATATAAATTATAGAAGCAGGGGTCTTCATTTGCTTAATGTGTTTTCCTTCTTAATTTTCTTAGTGATTATTATCTGAAATAATCATTTTAAGCTAATATACAAATAATATAATATAATAACATTATCTGCGTCAGTCACAGATAAATTGCATTTTAGAAAACTCTATGAGAAAATAAAGGCAATATTGACAACCACTATTTGGTAAATAAATAAAGTTATATTGGTAGAAATATAGTTGTTGGGCAAATAGATATGGATATCAATACATATAGGTACAAATAGGTACTGATTTGTATATCTGTCAAGTATCTGGTATTGCTAATACTTGTAATGTGGTATGCTGGATTTATTTTCTTTTAAATGTCTACATAGAATCATAGAATTTCTAATAGATGTTTTTACTTCTCCAAGGATCATCTTTTTCACCCCTGAGGGCATACAACTACATTTAGGGAAAATTATTTACACTGGTTGCCATACATAAATTTGATATGATTTACCTTATGTTATCTTGAAATATTTCATTTTATAGCCTAATTGATATACAGTTGACCCTTCAGTAACATGGATTTGAATGGCACGGTTCCACTTTCACAGAATTTTTTTCAGCCAAACTGAGATGACAGTATTTGTGAGATGCAAAACCCACAGACACAGAGGGCAGACTTTTCTTACATGCAGGGTCAGCAGGACTTACTTGAGGAATTGAGTATGCACAGATTTGGTGTATGTGGGGATCCTGGAACCAATACCTCGTGTATACTGAGGGATGACTGTATAATCTATCTTTATTTGCACATTTGTTGCAACTACTTGTATATTTCTTAGGTCCTCTGTTGATAAATGTTTCTCCAAGGTAAAATTTAATTGACCCAAACTATTCTCTAGGTATCTTTGAATTTGTTTAATTCATGTATTATTTAACCTTCTAATTAAGTTTAACATATTTGATTCTGAATCTTCTCAAAGATAATTGAATCTGCCCTACCACCTATTTTTCACTCTCCTTTAAAGTAATAGAAAACATTTAAGTCCATAATAATTAAAAATTTATTTATATAATGACTCATTTGGAAACACTATTTTAAAAATTTTGCTCTTTTTTAATAACAGATGACCTATCTATTTTCATAACTCCAATATTTAGATCTATGTTAATTGGTGACATCACATTATCTTTTTTTCACAATGCCTTGAGACATGGAAAACGTAGAAATAATTAAGAAATAAATGAGTACCCGCAGAAAGTTAATTTCAATAATGTAGCAAAGCAGAAACTAGAATGTAATGAGTTGAAAATTGCAAAGTAGTTGATAAATAGAAGGAAGAATGTGGAGAATGACATTTGAAGTGGTTTTATATTAAGAGAGTTTATTTTCAGAGTGTATTAGAATCAAATAAATGGTTTTAGATTCTGTTAAGCAGGATATTTGAAGCAGAGATCATTTTAGGAAAGGCATTAGGTCACTAAATGTTGGGGAGGTGGGAGGGGATAGAAGACAATCAAAAACTCTGTTCCTAGACTGGAATATCTAATTAAAAATACTGGAAATAGAATACTTTAAAAGACATAGGCTAATTCAATAGAAAAGAGTCAAATATTATTACTGTTTACTGTTCAATTTACTTAGTAGATACAAGATTATCATTAATAGAAGAGTGTGTAAAAGATTCAAAACAAGGACAGAAGATTATTGAGAAAGGTAAATCAGTATAGCAATTTAATTGTACTTATATTAAAAAAAAAACACTTTTTTTGTGTATTCGTCAGGGTTCCTCCATGACACAGAACCAGTAGGATGGATAGATAGATAGATAGATAGATAGATAGATGATAGATAGATAGATAGATTAGAGATAAATAATAGTGATAGAGATAGATGGATAGATAGAGATATGTGAGAAGGGATTTGTTAGGTAAATTGGCTCACATGATTGTGATGGCACAGAAGTCCCATAACAGGCCATCAGCAAGCTGGAGACTCTGGGATGCTGGTAGCTTGGTGCAGTCCAAGTCAGAAAGCCTTAGAATAAGGGATGCCAGTGGTACAACTCTCAGTCCAAAACTAAAGACCTAAAAGCCACAGGGAGTGGGAGTGAACATGGAAAGTGGTTCTAGTGTAATTCCTGAAGTCTCAAGGCTGAAGAGCCTGGGTTCATGATATTCAAGGGCAGGAGGAGAAGAGCTTTTCCAGCTTGAGGAGAAAAAGAAAATCCTTGCCTTTGCTTTATTTTTTCTAGCTGGGCCCCTATTCTATTGAATGGTGCCCACCCACATTGAAGGTGGATCTTTTCCAATCCATCCACTGATTCACATGCCAATCTCCTTTAGAAACACTCTACAGACACACCCCAAGTCAATGCTGTACCAGTTCTCTAGGTACTCCTTAATTAAGTCAAACTGACATTTAAAATTAACCATCACAGCTGGGAACAATATTCTGCTCTATTTTATTTATTTATTTTTATTGTACTTTATTTTTTGATGTTCTGTATCATATCATACTATTTACTACCTATCAATGTTAATTCAGAAAAACTTTCATGACTCTGTTTAAGTTCAACTCTAGTAATTTATGGGCATAAAGCAAATAACTGGCACTTTAAAAAATGTTTGCCTTTTCCTAATAAAGACATTCTTTTTAAAAAGTTAAAAATTGTAACCTTTATCATGCCTGTATTTTAAAATCTGTGCTATAACTTGCCTTCCATCTAAGTGAAATAACATTTTGGTCTAATAAAAAGAGAAGCTCAGAGTCATACCCATGTTTATTGTTTGACCTTAGGAATTATGTATATATTAAACTTTAGTTTCCTTGAATATAAACCTAGACTAATAATGTATAATAGCCATTTTGAACAGCTACTAAGTTCAAGGGAGTTGGGTCTCTCTGAACTGATAAGAAATGCACAGGACTTATTCTCAATTTTATAAGGATTTTAACAAGTAATTTATGATTTGGTACATGGTGATAATAGTGAAGGATATAGCTCCTAGGAAAAATTGCTATAATAACAGATATATTCCAACTTGTTGTTGCTACTAGAATTCTCAATGGTAAGTGGGAGCTAAACAATGAGTACACATGGACGTAAAGATGAAAATAATATACAAAGGGGAAGAGAAAGAGTAGGAAGTGAGGTTGTGTAAAAAAAATTACCTATTGGATATACCATTCAATATTAGGATGATATCTAATCATCCTAATATTGAACACTAGAAGCCCAAACCTCACCAATACAAACTGTATTCATGTTACGAACCCATGCATGTACCCCCCTGAATCTATAACTTAAAAAAAGTAAAATGTACATAGTTATATATATGAACTTAATAATGCTACAGGCTAGTTTCTGATCATTTTTGGCAAACAATAGAAAAAAACATAAAAAATACACACACAAAATAAAATTTAAAAAGGCTTTCTTGAGGACTTGGTCTTTTTTGTTTGTTTGCCTAACAGCTTGACAACTTTTGCCTCTTAAAAGTGGTCTTTAATCCATGAACATTTAATTTAGTTATCAATATTATGCAAATATACTACCTGTTCTTTTTTCATTCTCTTCTGCATATTTTTGGTTTAATTGCTATATTTTATCTCCACTAGTGGATTAGTATTTAAATCAATTTATTTTATTTTTCAAGTGTTTGTTCTTACATCCCCATAACATATCGCAGTCTATATAAAAACAATATTGTCCCATTTGAGCTATAGTATAAACATTGTACTGCCATTTCCACACTTTGTTCTTTGCGACATTTTTATCATAAGGTTTGCTTCCATGCATGTTACAACTCCCATATTATGTTACTAAAATTTTTGTTTTAAGCTCACAGTAGGTCAATACTATTATATTTCAGACAGTGTAGTATCATTTAAAGATACAACACATAAAATAAATGGTATTTTATATCTTCTCTTTCCTTATTTTGTTCCAGTGGTAGCTTTCTTCATTTCTTTGTATAGGTCCTCATTTTCTTCAAGTATCATTTTTTCTTTGGCCCAAACCGCACTCCTGAAGTCCTTTTGCAGTCCAGGTCTGCTGACAATGAACTCTCTTAGCTTTTGTTCTCTGAAGAAAGCCCATATTTTTCTATGTCTTTTGAAAAAGATATTTTACATAAATACAGAATTGTAGATTCAAAATTTTTACTTTCAGTATATTAAAGTTTCTCCATTGTCTTCTGGCTTCCAAAACTTTACAGGAAAAATCTTTCAAATTCTTATATCTGTTTCTCTATATGCAAAGTTTCCCTTTTCCTTTCAATTGCTTTTAAGAATTTTCCTCGTATTTAGTTTTCAGCAACTCAATTAAGATGTCATTTTTTAAAAATATTCTTTGGTTGGTGTTTGTTGGACCTTTTCCAATTGTGCTTTGCTGTCTCATGTTAAATTTGAGAAAATAAATAGTTGTTATTTCTTCAAGTAATTCTTCACTTCTTTCCCTTTCTTCTCTGTTTGGCATTCCAAATTTGTTATCAAAGTTCCTAGATTTTCTGTTCTCTTTTGTTCATCCTTCCACATCTTTATTTTTGAGTTTCTACCATTATTATTGACCTATTAACTTCTATTGATTTATTACTTTATTTTCTTTCTAGATTTTAGTTTGTTTACAAACTTTTTGAAGGAATTATTTTTCTGTGATGTCCTCTAGATAACATTATTTATGTAATAGAGTATATTATCTAGATTTCGTATTTAGCTTTATTTGTTAGAGTTTCCAATGTCTCACTGATATTTCCCATCTGTCCTTATCTGTTTCCAACTTTTTCACTAGATTTTTAGCATCTTAATCATACCTCCATAAACTAAAATGCCTTTAGGATAGATCTAACATCTGGGTAATTTCTGGTGCTGTTTTATAATCTCTGTGAAGGTCTGAAATGCAAGAAGATCTGTCTCTGTATTCTTATGCATTTTTTTTTCTCAGTAGCACACTGTTATTTCTTGTTATATAGCATAAAGCTTGTTGTTGGGTAAATTAATGTTTTGGATTGGCCTTGCCAGCTCAGGTTCTGGAAGCTTCTGTGTGCCTGAAGTTGGGAGTGGGACTTTGTCAATGATCCTGTACGTTCTCCAGATCACTGGGGTATTACGTTTGCGTTGTGTTTATGAACATCTGTGGGACTAAATGTCCTCCCCTTCCTCTAGAGATAAAGGACTTCTGATTTACATCAGTGCGGCATCATGGATCTGATTAATTTCGCTGCCTCTTTCATTGGGTCAGGTAGATTTGCTTTAAATCCTCCCCCAGTGAATGTTTGGGAATAGGGTTCTGTCCCTTCTTCCATGGCAAGTACCTTACTTGCTGTTATTTTCTTGAGGCCAGGAGTTCTAAACCAGCCTAGGCAACATGGCAAAAACCCATCTCAAAAAAGAAAAAAACGCAAAAATTAGCTGGATGTGGTGGTGTACATCTGTAATTACAGTTACTCAGGAGGCTGAGGTGGGAGGATCAATTGAGTCGAGGAGGTTGAAGCTGCAGTGAGCTGAGATGTGTTATTTGCTGAAACTCTAGCAGAGGAGCAAGGGTGGCTTTTCCATTGCCTTTCCCTCAGCAGCTCTGTGTCTTTGTCAGAGATCCAGAGCACTGATGTCTTCTGTTTCTCTAAAAGTGGCTTTTAGTTTTACCACTGTCTGAGAAGAGCCTGAGGAGCAGACAGTTCTGTTTCAGTGTACCACCAAGGGTAGTTTCTCAGATTGCCTGCTTTGTTCTTGACTCTTTTTGGTAGTCCATCATCAGGACCTGTAGGAAAGAGCTGCTGAGTGAGTGTGGGCTCCAGGCGTGCCTGTGACTGCTGGGCATTCCATACGGTCTCTACACCTCATGCTCAGGCTTTTTATTTATTCATCTGTTTGTTTTTGAGACAGGGTCCCACTCTGCCACCCCTGCTGGTGTACAGTGGGGCAATCTCAGCTCACTGCAGCCTCAACCTCCTGGGCTCAATTGATCCTCCCACCTCAGCCTCCTGAGTAACTGTTGCTACAGATGTACACCACCACATGCAGCAAATTTTTGTATTTTTCTTTTTGGAGAGATAGGTTTTTGCCATGTTGCCTAGGCTGGTTTAGAACTCCTGGCCACAACTGATCTGCCTGCCTCAGCCTTTCAAAATGCTGAGATGACAGGGATGACCACTGTGCCTGGCTGCTAAGTTTTAAGAATATGGAAAACTTCAGCTGTTTTATTTCTTAGTTTTTGTAGCAAAGTTTGGTACTACTCTGGCAAAAGTAAGACATTTTATTTGGCCCATGTGTCCTTGGAGGGGCTTTTCACATCTTGAAATCTAATTCAAATGATATCCTTGCAATCCTCATCCTTTGACTGGCTCAGAAAATATTATTATTTTGAAAATATTTCTGTCTTTTTGTTATGGAAGGATTGAAATTCTCATGGTTTTTTGCATCTTAAGCAGAATTTATAGTTTTGTTTGTTGTTTGGTGTTTTAAAGTTTTATATTAGTCTTATTTTCAATAATTACAGTGTACTCAGTTTTGCATCCTGAAATGTATTGTCATATAATATCATAGTGGAGTCAATTATACATGAAGTAATTATGTGCTTTCATCTGTTTATCTTAGAAAATTGTGTGCATATGCACATTCGTGTGTGCACGTGTGTATGTGTAAAGAGGTGAAGATAAGATGGATTTAAATGGGCAATTACATTTTATGCCTGTTAACTAAGATGCCTGAAACTTCTTTACCATCAGTTGATTGCATTTCTCCCTGAGTATCAAAGTTGGAACATACCACACTGAGGATGATGCTAGTGTTTTCACAGTTCCCAAAATTAAGCCCGGTTTTTCACCTGGTATTGAACAATCTCTTTGAGAGGTGCCACTAAAGAGATTAATATTGCATCTCATGAGTATACAAGAGTTTGTGTTCAACAAAACATATTTTAATAGATTGGATTCCTGAGAGGAATCATATTAGTAGCACGTCTTTACTGGCAGGTCTCAAAGACATTGTTTAAGGGTAATTTGACTGTATATTTGCATAACTTGCTGACTTTACAATTTGACCCTTACATAGACGGCAAACACACTGTGTAACTTCAGGGTTGTATATTACATTAACCTTGTTGTTTGAAAGTACCTCCTAAACACAGTCTATAATTACACGGAAATCGGTTCACATCACAGAAACGATACTACCAGGATTTTTTCTAAGTAGAATATTGAGAATGAGAACAAAATTCCAAGTCTTACTTCAGTAATTAATTTTTTCTCCGACCTTGAAAAGGTAATTTAATTCCAGCTTTCTCTTCATGTAAATATTAGGGTGCTCCATCTCTCTTTAAAAAATCATGTCAATTAAGTAGGCAATGGCTTAGATCCTTCCAGGTGTATAAACTACTCCCTGAGTGTAAATTACATTGTACTAACTACATTAAGTCACTAGTGCCTGAAATTCAGTGAATTACTGCTCTACTGCACTAAATGTTTCCCTAATGACTTAAAAGAGTCAATGTACTTTTTATAATATTGAGCTTAAATACTAGGAGTTTTATAATGTTTTTTACAAAACTTGAAGAGAAGCATATTAACTATGTTGTAGTACATTTTCTCACTACTTCTAGAATACAAAGCTGACAGGAAACTTAAAGACTAATTAGACTATACAATATACCCACTGCTTTTAGTTTACGAGACGTATTTTAAAGGGAATAAAAAATATGCAAGTTAAGGGTGCTATCTGAATTCATCATGCTAAACAGAATTTCTGGAGCATAAAGCAAAGAGTGTCCCAAAACAGTTGGTGGCATAATATCTGTCAAAATACTTGCTAATTAGTAAAATCCAAGAGTAGTTAGTAAAGGTAGTTATCCATACTTTCAAATTGAGTGTATTTTAAGGCTTTGAAACATCACAATATATTATCATTGAAGAGCATTTCCTTGAGACGTTAATTTTGTACTGAGAATGTGCTTCATTTTTAGATAAGTTTGACTACATGATTAGTTATTTAATAGTATTTTGTAATTTGATCGTAATAGTTTATTGTTTAGTTGTTTCCATGTGAATTAATTTCAAATCTGTTTATGTAATTAAGGATATAATCTAACTTGAATGTTATTCAGAATATCATTACTTCTTAATCTGATTCACAACTGCAACAACATACCAGCAGTTTTAAAGTGTCCTCACATTTTCAAGCCTCATAATTATACCCTATTGGCTTCACTTCCTCCTCCCTGATATAAGGGCAACCAGAGATTGTGTTATTCACTCATTTTTTTCTCTCCTCTGTTTATGGGTCCCTACTCTTGTGGAATCACCTTCATTTCTGATCAATTGCATACCTCATTCACAACCCCATATTTAAAAAAAACAATTTAAATACATTTTTATACATATCTGTCATAGTCAAGTGTCAAAAACACAAATAATTAAATCTTGACTGTTAAGTCTATTTTATTTCTTAGAATATCTACCAGATGTTCCATCCATCAGTCTGATTTGACATTCCCAAATGTAAGTGGCTCTGTAATCTAAGTAATATACTTTTATATGTTATTTGAAATTTCTTATTTCTAAGAGACTCAACACAAGTTTATGGCTTACTTCAAAAAGATCAAGAAGGACACATCATGACATGCAAGAAATAGCAGAGGAAACTATAAAAAATAAAAAAATAAAAAATAAAAAAGCACATTGGAAGGTATGAAGGCTTGTCTTTCATTGATCTTTGGAGGCTAAGGGCCGCAGAATGGGAAAGGAGTTACTGGCAGCAGAGGGAGAAAACCCTAGGAGAAGAAAGACAGTGTCAATGCTGCTTGTTTGCTCCGGGTCTTCAACAGTGCTGCTCATGCCTACTACCACATCCAGATGCTATTGCAGGTGCTCGCAGCAGTAACCAGGGCACTCACAAACATTGCCATGAACTTCTGAGGACACAAATGACCTTAGAAACATTTTCATTTTATGTATACGTGTCTGTATGTCTGTATAGCTGATACCTGCAAAAGAAACAATAGAATTAGTCAAGCAACCTGCTGCAATCTCTAATGAAATACTCGACTCAGACAATGATTATTCGTGGTTGAAATGATTCGCTGTCACCTCCTGAGCACACTGATCAGTCTTAAAATCCTAAAAAATAAAAAGAAAAGTGTGGGCTTTTTGAAGTGAAGCAAGCAACACAATCCCATCTACAGATTTTTGGCAACATCACTGTAACTAAAACTTGTCAATACCCTAGAGCTAACTTTTATTCGGGGGGGGGGGGGGGAAGTGTGTGAGGACTATATGAAGTGTTAATGAAGCAAAGAGACAATTCAGATAGCATGACTTTGAAGTGGACAAATGACCCAAATTGCCACAAAAATTCAAAAGCAGTGAATTTGAAAGACAGGATTGCCGTGAATTAAGTGAAATGTAAGTAATATAATTGTAGGAAATGAAAGGTTCTCAGATTTTTCAAGGCTCAGATAAAAGTCTTAACCTACTGAGATTCTTCACCTAACCACCAGAATTAGGTCTATAGTCATTTCTTCAGATAATTGCTCAGATCCTAAAGAATAATAAAACTCCTCTTATCTCTTGAGAGGGCAAATTGGTTACAGTGCCAGACAGTCTCTAGATCAAGGTGCTCCTGAAGAGATATTAGCAAATCAAAGAACTACAGTAAGGAGGAAACCCTTTCAAACAAGAAAAAAATAATTACTTCTATCCTCTTTATAAACAAAAAAACAACAAACAAAAAACGAACAAAAAACACATATATTTTATTTCTTACTCTTACAGAGTAGTTGGCTACTCCTGTAGGATAATTGATTTGGCCTTCATGGGCCATCAGTGTGTAACTTGGGTAAAGGGAGGGGAGTTACACACTTCACACTTGATATTGACTCTGAGGTATTAATAAGAAATCTGTGTCTGATTGAGCATGTTTCATATGAATATTCAGGATAAAATTATTATTCAAAATTAATAATGATAATGTCTATTAAACAAGCTAATATGCCATAGATATTATTACATTCTTGCCCGGAATTCAAATTTACCTTCTTATTTTACTATTTTTCCCTAAACATTTTCTCTCCACTATTGTGTGTGAGTGTGTGTGTGTGTGTGTGTGTGTGTGTGTGTGTCTGTGTGTGTCTGTGTGTGTGATCTGTGGTATGTTCTTGGAATTCAATTCTTTGCATTCCCAGCCTTTCAAAGTTTTCATAATGGCCTTTTCCAAACATGGTTTTCCAGATGAACTCAGAAACACAAGTTTCATTGTTATGAACAGAACTCATGCTTTATCACAATTTTCTTGGCCTAAAGAAAGTTTAGGGCAGAAGAAAAATGCAAAAGAAGATTTGAGAGATAGGCGAAAATGTATACCCAGATATCAGAGTATTTTTTTTTTCATTTTGAATATAGAATTCTGGTTTATTGACATACACTTGTGTGTAAAGTTGTTTATTAACTACTCTTAAAATTGCAGCATGTCAGTGGTATAACATATTCCTTATGCTCAAAATAACCATTACACATCCATTAGGATCATTGATATACATCTTGCAGAAATCAGGTAAGTTTATAAAAATATAATGAATGCATCAAAATCAATCAAAATAAGCTTACATAAAGCACTTATTTACTTTATGATTTTAAATCAGAAATTCAAATACAGTCAAATTCATAACTGAAGAAATATGATGACATTAGTTTTCTTCATTAATTTTCTGACTAGAAATATAGTAATTGTCTTTAAATATTTTTGAACATAGGAAGAAAAATAAATAAGGAAAATAAAATCAACCACTTGTCTTCTCCTCGGGTAAAGTCATTGTTAAATTTTTGGGTATTTCCCTCAGGACTTTTTAAATAATTGTGTGTATGCACATATATTTATATATAATTTGGATCATACTACATTACTTTGATGTAATCTTTTGACTACATATAATTTTGTAAGACACTGCCAGGCAAGAGAAGCAAATAAAAGACATCCAAATTGGAAAAGAGGAAGTCAAATTATCTCTGTTCATTGATAATGTGATCTTATACATAGATAATTCCAAAGATTCCTCCAGAAGTCTCCTAGATTTAATAAATGACCTCAGTAAAGTTTCAGAGTACAAAATCATATAAAAATTTGTATTATTTCTATACACCAACAATGATCAAACTGAGAAGTAAATCAAAAACTCACTCTCATTTACAACAGCTACACAAATAAAATTACCACAGAATACATCTAATCAAGAAGTGAAAGATTTTTGCAAAGAGAAGTATAAAACACTAAGGAAAGGAATAATACATGATAAAAACAAGTGGAAAAACATCCCATGCTCATGGATTAGAAGAATAAATATATTTAAAATAACCATAGTACCCAAAATAATATACAGATTCAATGCAGTCTCTTTCAAACATTATTTTTTCCTCTAACAACATAAATAAATTTGAAAGAAAGATTTAATAAATTAAGGAAAAAAAAACCTAAAGTTCATCCTGAATAAAAAAAGAGCCTAAATAGTCAAAGCAATCCTAAGCAAAACGAACAAACCTGGAGACATTATATTACCTGACTTCTGATTATACTACAAGGCTATAGTAAACAAAACATGATAGTGGTATAAAAATAGACACACAGATTAATGGAACAGAATGGAAAACCTATTTCATATTGAATCATTCCTAGAGTTTCCATTTCTCTACCTTAATTTATTACAACTTCTTTCTTTTATTATTATTATACTTTAAGTTCTGGGGTATATGTGCAGATCCTGCATGATTTCTACATAGGTATACACATGCTATGGCAGTTTGTGGCATCCATCCCCCTGTCATCACCTGCATTTCTCCTAATGTTATCCCTCCCCAATCCCCCCACCCTATACTATTCCTCCCTTAGCCCCCCACCCCCCAACAGTCCCCCCGTATGTGGTGTTCCCCTCCCTGTGTCCATCTGTTCTCATTGTTCAACACCCACTTATGGGTGAGAACATGAGGTGTTTGGTTTTCTGTTCTTGTGTTAGTTTGCTGAGAATGATGATTTCCAGCTTCATCCGTGTCCCTGTAAAGAACATGAACTCATTTTATGGTTGCATAGTATTCCATAGTGTATATAAGCCACATTTTGTTTATCCAGTCTATCCCCGATGGACATTTGGGTTGGTTCTAAGTCCGTGCTACTGTAAACAGTGCCACAATAAACATATGTGTGCATGTGTCTTTATGATAGAATGATTTATATCCTTTGAGTATATCTCAGTAATGGGATTGCTGGGTCAAATTATATTTCTATTTCTAGATCCTTAAGGAATGGCCACACTGTCTTCCACAATGGTTGAACTAATTTACACTCCCACCAACAGTGTAAAAGTGTTCCTGTTTCTCCACATCCTCCCCAGTATCTGTTGTCTCCAGATTTTTTAAGGATCGTCATTCTAACTAGCATGAGATGGTATCTCAATGTAGTTTTGATTTGCATTTCTCTAATGACCAGAGATGATCATCATTTTTTCAAATGTTTGTTGGTCTCATGTATGTCTTCTTTTGTAAAGTGTCTGTTCATATTCTTCGCCCACTTTTGAATGGGCTTGTTTGTAATTGGTTTATTTATGGTGTAAGGTCTCATGTTTAAATCTTTAATCCATCTGAAGTTAATTTTTGTATAAGGTGTTAGGAGTGGGTCCAGTTTCAGCTTTTTGCACATGGCTAGCCAATTTTCCCAGCACCATTTATTAAATAGGAAATCCATTCCCCATTGCTTGTTTTTGTCAGGTTTGCCAAAGATCAGATGGTTGTAGATATGTGGCATTACTTACAAAGCTGTTCTGTTCCGTTGGTCTATGTCTCTGTTTTGGTACCAGTACCATGCTGTTTCGATTACTGTAGCCTTGTAGTATAGTTTGAAGTCAGGAATGTGATGCCTCTAGCTTTGATCTTTTTGCTTAGGATTGTCTTGGCTATGCAGGATTTCTTTGGTTCCATATGAAGTTTAAGGTGTTTTTTTTGTTTGTTTGTTTGTTTTCCAATTCTGTGATGAAGGTCAATGGTAGCTTGATGGAGATAGCATTGAATCTATAAATTACTTTGGGCATTATGACCATTATCATGATATGGATTCTTTCTAACCATGAGCATGAAATGTTTTTCCTTCTGTTTGTGTCCTCTCTTATTTCCTCTTATTTGTACTTCTCCTTGAAGTGGTCCTTCACATTTCTTGTTAGTTGTATTCCTAGGTATTTTATTCTCTTTGTAGCAATTGTGAATGGGAGTTCACTCATGATTTGGCTCTCTGTTTGTCTGTTATTGGTGTATAGGAATGCTTGTGATTTTTGCACATTGATTTTGTATCCTGAGACTTTGGTGAAGCAACTTATCGACTTAGGAAATTATAGACTGATATGATGGGGTCTTCTAAATATACAATTATGTCATCTGCAAAAAGAGACAATTTGAATTCCTCTTTTCCTAATTGAATACTCTACTCCTTTTTTTTTTTTTTTGCCTGATTGACTTGGCCAGAACTTCCAATACTATGTTGAACAGGAGTGGTGAGAGAGGGCACCCTTGTCTTGTACCAGTTTTCAAAGGGAATCTTTCCAATTTTGCCCTTTTAGTATGATAATGGTGTGGGTTTGTCATAAATATCTTTTACTATTTTGAGATATGTTCCATTGATATCTAGTTTATTGAGAGTTTTTAGCATGAAGGGCTTTTGAATTTTGTCGAAGGCCTTCTCTGCATCTATTGAAATAATTATGTGGCTTTGTCTTGGGTTCTGTTTATGTGATGGATTACATTTATAGACTTGCATATGTTAAACCAGCCTTGCATCCCAGGGATGAAGCCTACTTGATCATGATGGATAAACATTTTGGTGTGCTGTTGGATTCAGTTTTCCAGCATTTTATTAAGGATTTTCACATCAACGTTCATCATGGGTATTACCTGAAACTTTCTTTTTTAGCTGTGTCTCTGCCAGGTTTTGGTATCAGGATGATATTGGTCACATAAAACGAATTAGGGAGGATTCCCTCTTTTTGTATTATTTGGAATAGTTTCAGAAGGAATGGTACCAGCTTCTTTTTGCATGTCTGGTAGAATTTGGCTGTGAACCTATCTGGCCCTGGACTTTTTTGGTTAGTAGGCTATTAATTGTTGCCTCAACTTCATACCTTGCTATCGATCTGTTCAGGCATTCATCTTCTTCCTGGTTTAATCTTGGGAGGGTGTAAGTGTCCAGGAATTTATGCATTTCTTCTATATTTACTGATTTATATGCATAGAGGTGTTTGTAGTAATTTCTGATGGTAATTTGTATTTCTGTGGAAACAGTGGTGATATCCCCTTTATCATTTTTTATTGCATCTATTTGATTCTCCTCTCTCTTGTCTTTTTTATTAGTCTGGCTAGCAATTGATCTTTTTTGTTGATCCTTTCGAAAAACCAGCTCCTGGATTTATGGATTTTTTGAAGGGTTTTTTGTGTGTGTCTCTGTCTCCTTCAGTTCTGCTCTGATCTTAGTTATTTCTTGTCTTCTGCTAGCTTTTGTCTTTGTTTGATCTTGCTCCTCTAGTTCTTTTAATTGTGATGTTATATGCCCTCCACTGTTTTATTACAGACCTTTAAATGTTAGTCATAGTATGTGTAAATTCTCTATCCAGTGATTCACTATTATTGTCATAGCTGAGTCTGGTCCTGATGATGCTTTGCCTCTTCATACGATTGTTATTTTTTTAGCTTTTTGTCCTTTAAAATTTTTTTGTTTTGTTGAGATCCAGACATTTTCTATGAGATTATAAGACTGAAACAGGTCTTTGGTGTGGAGATTTTGTTAATTTGGCTGAGTTGTACTGTGTTTATTTTGCATTTTAGCTATGAGTACCAAAGCCTTTAAGATCCTCTAATGCCCTTGTTTTCGTTGTTTGTTTCTGACTCTTCACTTGACACTGGGCTTCCCTGTTAACTCTTCCTTTTAAAATATTTGTATATTGCAGTATTTCTATTTCTTTTTTTTTTTTTTTTTGGAGATGAAGTATTGCTGTCATGAGGCCGGACTGCAGGAGTGCCATCCAGACTCAATGTAACCTCCACCTCCTGTGTTCAAGTGATTCTCCTGCCTCAGCCTCCCAGGTAGCTGGGGTTACAGGTACATACCACCATGCTCATCTAATTTTGTAGTTTTAGTAGAGATGGGGTTTCACCGTGTTGACCAGGATGGTCTTGATCTCTTGATCTCGTGATCCGCCCTCTTCGGCCTCCCAAAGTGCTGGATTACAGGTGTGAGTCACCACATCAGGCCATACTGTGGTACATTCATCTGTATTCCAATTTATTATATTAAAACTCTATTCATATGGTGGTGAGGTTTGGGTTTATTACCTTCCAGTGAAACCTCAGTCTCTTAACTTTTAATGAGACTATATTTGTGATATGACCTTTACAAGCTTTTTTCAAGCTATATATACACATATATACATACATATGTATGTATGTATACAGTGTTTCCCATCTTGTTCTTAATGTATTGACTCCTGTTTTCTCTATACTTCTGCCCCACTCCTCCTCTGTTAGGAAGAATAGGAAAGCTAGAGTGGGTTAGAGTGGATGGACACACCATCCCCAATTGGAATAAGACTTTTTTTTCCCCTGAAGATTAGGCCTTTGTCATTGAGTAAGATCTCGACATATTTTACAAAGGTTAATGTTTTCTTTCTTTATTAGATTTTTATCTTTTTTCAAATCTTCTTCATGCAAGCCTAGTAGGGTTCCTATACATTTTTAAGGACTGGAGCCTCATGTTTCTCACTGTGACACTAGACCACGCTCAGCTTCAAGCAATTCACCAAAATTACCACTATGGCTCTAGCAATTTCTGCTCCAAATAAAATAATCTCAATTAATGTATCTGTCTCAATGCACCTGCCTTTCTTGATTTTGGAGTGATTTTTTTGTCCTGTGACCTCAGTTTTCTGAAGGGTTCAAGAAAATTTGTTGATTTTTCAGCTTATCTAGACTTTTCTTATAACACTCATAGGAATAATGACTTCAAGTTCTTTACTTGAAGTATGTTGAAGCTGAAACAAGATTTTCTGGATCACTTATTAGAAGCCAAGGCTATTGTATATGAGAACAACTCACAAACTAAAATAGTATGAGGAGGACAGTAGAAATATTTTTCAAAAATGACATTAGCAGTATGTGAAAGCATATTCTAATCTTACAATTATCGCTTCATGGAACTGCTATTTAATTTTCATTTATGTCCACTAATCCAAGTCACTAGAAATATAACAATAAACAACAAACCCAAAGAACATCAGTTTTTTTGATAAAATTTATTAAATTGTTCATCTAATCCAAACTTTATCCTCTTTTCTTTATCTCATAAGAAGTTGTTCAATTAACATAACAAATCCAGACAAAAATATACATGATTTTAGCTGATTACTGTGTTCCATTTTAAGTCAAAGAAATATAGACAATTATTTGTTGTGATGGAAGCAATTATAATGATACTTGAATTAAGAAAAAAAGTATCAAAAATGAAACAAAAATCCCTTGTTCAGGTTATGAGGTCATGTTTCCAATTATGAAAACTTTTCTGCTTTATTTGAAGGATATGTCAGATTATTGGTATATAAGTATTATTACTACAGCAAACAGAAATGGACTTTAAGGAATAAATCAATAAAAATTTTAATTAAATAATTTTAGGAGTTCACAAAGTTAACAAAAATGTAAAAAATGTCTTGAGCTTAGTGGGAATAAAAAAACACATGGCTAATATTCCATTTATAATGAGGGGAAATGAAAATCAAGAAATTTAGAAAACTGTCATATTTTTTATGACATTAAATGATTTTGCTAAATATTTTAACAGACTTAAAAGCAGTACATTTATGTTTACATGAAAATATGTTATATTTTTGAGAGATATATTAAATCATGGGATCCCCAAACCCCAAGGCTGCAGACCAGTGCTGGACTATGGCCTGTTAGGAAGCAGGCCTCACAAGAGTTGAATGGTGGGTGGGGGTGTATTACCACCTGAGCTCTGCCTCCTCTCCGATCAGCAGAGCAACATTAGATTCTCATAGGAGTGTCAACTCTATCCTGAACCGTGCATGTGAGGGATCTAAGTTGTGTGCTTCTTATAAGAATCCAACCAACAATGATCTGAGGTGGATGGAATTGAATGAAGCAGGGAATTAAATGGGGAATGGAATGGAATGGAATGGGGAATGGAATGGGGAATGGAATGGAATGGAATGGAACAGGGAATGAAATGGGGAATGGAATGGAATGGAATGGGGAATGGAATGGAATGGAATGAAATGGGGAATGGAATGGAATGGGGAATGGAATGGGAATGGAATGGAATGGAATGGAATGGGGAATGTAATGGAAAATGGAATGGGGAATGGAATGGAATGGTTAATTAAATGGGGAATGGAATCTAATGGAATGGTTAATGGAATTGAATGGGGAATGAAATGGAATGGGAAATGGAATGGGGAGGGGAATGGAATGGGGAATGTAATTTGGAATGGAGTGCGGAATGGATTGGAATGTAACGGGGAAATTATTGGTAAATGGAATGGAATGGAATGGGAAACGGAATGGGGAATGGAATGGGGAATGGAATGGAATGGAACGGGGAATGGAATGGGGAATGGAATGGAATGAAACGGGGAATTGAATGGGGAATGGAATATAATGGAACATGGAATGGAGTGGGGAATGGAATGGAATGGAACGGGGAAAGGAAAGGGAAACGGAATGGAATGGAACGGGGAAAGGAATGGGGAATGGAATTGAATGAAACGGGGAATTAAATGGGGAATGGAATGGAATGGAATGGAATGGGGAATGGAATGGAATGGAGTGGGGAGTGGAATGGAATGGGGAATGGAACGGGGAACGGAATGGGGAATGGAATCAAATGGAACACGGAATGAAATGGGGAATGGAATGGAATGGAACGGGAAATGGGGTGTGAAATGGAATGGAACAGAACAGGGAATGGAACGGGAAAGGGAATGGAATGCAACGGGGAATGGAATAGGGAATGGAATGGATTGGAATGGGGAATGGATCGGAATGGAACGGGGAATGGAATGGGGAATGGAATGGAATGGAACGGAGAATGGAATGGGGAATGGAATGGAATGGGGAATGGAATGGAATGGAACGGAGAATGGAATGGAGAAGGGAATGGAATGGAATGGAATGGGGAATGGAATGGGGAATGGAATGGAATGGAATGGAATGGAATGGGGAATGGAATGGAAAATGGAATGGGGAATGGAATGGAATGGAATGGTTAATTAAATGGGGAATGGAATCTAATGGAATGGTTAATGGAATGGAATGGGGAATGAAATGGAATGGGGAATGGAATGGGAAATGGAATGGGGAGGGGAATGGAATGGGGAATGTAATTTGGAATGGAGTGCGGAATGGATTGGAATGTAACGGGGAAAGGAATGGTAAATGGAACGGAATGGAAGAGGGAATGGAACGAGGAATGGAATGGAATGGAACAGGGAATGGAATGCGGAATGGAATGGAGTGGGGAATGGAATGGGTAATGGAATGGAATGGAACGGGGAATTGAATGGGAAATTGAATGGAATGGAACGGGGAATGGAATGGGGAATGGAATGGAATTGAACAGTGAATGGAACGAGGACTGGAATGGAATGGAATGGGGAATGGAACGGGGAATGGAATGGAATGGAATGGGGAACGGAATGGAATGGAATGGGGAATGGAATAGAATGGAATGGGGAATGGAAAGGGGAATGGAATGGAATGGGGAAAATTTCTATGTCTTCACAATGTAACTGAAGACATCAAAATTTACATTAGAGATTTGACTTCAAAGACAAAGTGGGCATATTTAATAAAATATAATCTTCTAATTATAGTTTAGAAATCTATGAGAAGAGTTTAATTCTACATGAATAGAATAATTATATAAAGAAAATGTAAAAGTGACAAAATGATACATAAATGAAATTTCATTTTAAACCTAGCTTTCAAGTCTTTAAGGTGAAATTTCTCTAAAGGAAGAACTGAAGAGCATTTGAAATGCATGTGATTCCCTTCTTAGAAAGCCAGACCTTAGAAAGCCAGTTCAATTATCACACATTTGAAAAAAAAGTATTTATGTGATAATCATATTATGGCTTAACTTTTTTATCTTTATTTTAAAGAGATTTTATTCTCACTTAAAAAAAGTAAACATATACAATTATATTTAGTGACTCTCCGTAAGTCAGATTCCTATTCTGTCTTACAAGTAACACTGTTTCCAGAAGATAAATATACAGATGAGGATAAATATACAGATATTTTGTACTTAGAAACACATGTGAAATTGTAAAAACCTCACTGATAATACACATGACTTCATATGCTCTATTTGCAACTTGAATTACTAAGCTTTCATTCATTATGAGATCATATTAAAATTAACTTTTCATGCACTAAAGTTTTTGAAAGTATTGGTTTGCACTGTATGGTATTTTAGATTTGTGTGATTAATTGTATTCTTAATTCTAAATTACATTTGCCATGGGTTTTAAATGTTTTTCAGTCATTTTGTATAGATAGTATGCTTTTCCTTAAATTAGGAATTGTAACTCTGAGTGTCAGCCATTAGATTTTTTGTTCCTTATGTATGATTAGAGTGATTACATGTCCTACTTTTTTTTTGGGAAAATTCTGTTTTACATATGTTGGTTTTGAATTTTTTTTTTTGTTTTATATTTGATCCCAGATTTTTTATATTTTCTCTGTTATTATAACTTGTAGTTCCATTAATGGAACTTGGATGGGCTTATTAGACTTCCATTTTGTACTTTTACTTCTGTGATTAGGCCTAATCACATGAAAAGCCAAGCCATCAAATGTAGAGTTTGGGGAGAAAATATGTGAGATTATAGTTTCAGTATATGTTAAATGTTTATGGGAAATAAGAGGCTGCTGGGTAGTTTTGTATTAGATTGCTTGGAGTTTTCTGGAAATTATTTTTGTCTTTTTTTTTTAATTTTAGTAGCTTTAGGGGTACAGTGATTTTTGGTTACATGAATGAATTCGGTAGTGGTGAAGTCAAGTATGGGGTTTTAGCATACTCCTCACCTAAGCAGTATATATTGTACCTAATATGTAATTTTTAAATCTCTCATCCTTCTCCCACCCTCTCCCCTTCTGAGCCTCCAATGTCCATTGTCCACTCTGTATACCTTTGCATGATCATAGCTTAGCTCCTACTTAAAATTGACAACATGTGATATTTGGTTCCTGAGTTATGATGCCTAGAATGATAGCCTCTAGTTCTATCCAAGATGCTTGCCAAAGACATTATTTCATTCCTTTTATGGATGAGTAGTATTCTATGCTTTATGTGTGTGTGTGTGTGTACACACTCATACACACACACACACACACACACACACACACACACACACACACTACATTTTCTTTATCCACTCATCAGTTGTTGCCTACTTAGTTTGATTCCATATCTTTGCAATTGTGAATTGGGCTGTGATAAGCATATGCATGCAGGTGTATTTTTGATGTAATGACTTCTTTTCCTTTTCTTTTCCTTTGGGTAGGTACCCCATTGTGGGATGGCTTGATCGAATTGTAATCTACTTACAGTTTCTTAGAAATCTCCATACTGTTTTCCATAGAGGTTGTGCTAATTTACATTCCCACTAGCCGTTTCTAAGTGTTCTCTCTTCACCATGTCCACAGCAATGTATATTGTTTTTTGACTTCTTAATAATCGATGTATTTGTAAGAGTAAAGTAGTGTCTCACTGTAGTTTTAATTTTCATTTCCCTGATGATTAGTTATGTTGAGCATTTCTTCATATTCTTTGGCCATTTGTATACCTTCTTTTGAGGGCTGTCTATTCATGTCATTCGCCCACTTTTCAATGAGATTATTTGATTCTTCTCTAGGGTAATTTGTTTGTTTTCCTTGTTGATTCTAAATATTAGTTCTTTCTCAGATGCATGGTTTCAAAATATTTTCTCCCATTCTTTAGGTTGTCCATTTACTCTGATGAACATTTATTTTGCTATACAGAAGCTTGTTAGTTTAATTAGTGTTGCAAAAAGCAGCAAAGGAGAAAGGACTTACAGAGTGCCTACATAAATTGGTTATGAGTAACATATAAACAAGGAATGACAAACTGCAGAAGGCTGCTGGAGGCCTCTGAGAAGGAAAGCCTCTCCATTCCTCGTGTTCCAGTGCGGGGTGACCTAGGCTCTGTTACCATAAACACTGTGCTCAAGGACATAAAACCCCTTCATAGCATATGATGTAGCCAGACTTGTAGGCTCCTTGTAAGGCCCTGGTTCTATCAGCTGTACATAGATAATTGGCTAAAGATAACCATATCTTATTGTTTTGTGAAACTCTCAAACTGCCACTGTTATCAGTCCTTAAAATGACACACCAGTTCCGGCTCACTGATTCACTTCCAGCTCACTGATTCACTCCACCATTACTCCACCCCTACTCTGTAGATCAAAGTGATTGTAACCAATAAAGAGTGTGGGTGATCAGAGTTTGGGGCCTTCACTGCCTCCCCCAGAGAAATAAGTGATGGCCCCCAGTCCCACTCTTTGCACTCTTAATCTGTCTTTTTCTCATTCCTTTATCGTCACCAAACTCAGCGTACCCACGGGTGATGTAGGGCTGGCTCCCTACAAATTAGGTCCTATTTTTTTATTTTTGGTTTTGTTAAATTTTCTCTTGGGACTTAGTCATAAATTCTTTGCCTACAGCAATGTCCACAAGAGTTTTTTCTAAGTTCGCTTCTATTAGGTTGATGCAAAAGTAATTGTTGTTTTTGTCACTGAAAGTATTACTTACCATTGAAAGTATTACTTGCCATTGAAAGGATTGCATTACTTTCTATTAAAACCAAGTCTAGTAAAACAAAATTTTGGTCTATAAATATATTTCAAAAAATAAAAGAAAAAAATAGTGTCCCAGGTTAATCTAATTTATATAAAAAAAAATTGCATTACTTTCAATGGCAAAAGCTACAATTGCTTTTACAATAACCTTATAATTTTTGTATATGATAAGAAACAGGGATCAAACTAGGCAAAAAGGGAACATATCTCAAAATAATAAAAGCTATACATAACTTACCGAAAGCTAACATCATACAGAATGGGCAAAACTTAAAAGAATTCCCCTTAAAAACTAAATACTCTTGATATAGTGATGGCCTAATTTCTTCCATGAAATACACCAGCAATTTATGTATTTTATAAACTATTTTTTCTAAAGTTTAAAATTGAACATTTCAGCAGCCATAAGCTTAAAAAAAGAGCACATGCACGCACACACACACACACACACACACACACACACACACACACCCTAAATTGTAGGACAATTAAAACGTTAGGTATTGAGTTTCTATTTTATCAAGTAAGAATTAATACTGAGTAACTTACACAAAATATTCATTTGATATCCGTTCCAAGGGCATAATTATCTCATTGGCTGTATAGACACCAGAAGAAATAAAACTGGGAACTGAAAAATATAAGAGTAACTTTTCTTTTAGATCGAATGACTGATTGGTACAATATAAATTTTAAAAACTAATATGAAGACCAGTTACTTATGCTTGTAATTATAAGATGAATACAGAGTTTAATGGAACACACCATCATGATATAAAAATATTTTTACTCAAGTAAAAAAATCTATGCTTGAAATTGGTTGTGGTACATATTTAATTTAAAACACAGCTAAACTATGATACTAGCAATCAAATGGAAGTTCTTATTTCTAAAGTTCACAACTATTTTTACATATGGATACTTAAAAATATTAGAATCACAATATATTTGTAATAAAGCTAATGTGAAATATACATTTATTTATACAATGTATATTTAAAATATATTCTCTCTCTTGCCTGATACCAGTTGAATTTTAAAATATTAGAATATTTGAAGAACTTTTAAAAAGCCAAACTTAGTATTCTACTAAGTTTTAAAACAATTTTGTAAAGAAGCAGTCTAAGTATTTATTGCATTTTTAAAAAAATCAGTTGGAAACCATAAATCAGAGTGTCAAAACTAAATTTTTTGATGTGTTTATGTTACCAATTATAATTTTGGAAATAAAACATGTAAAAGAGTTGAAATTTCATTGTGTTCTTTCAAATGCAAGGGAAAAAATGAAAAATAAAAAATACAAAGATGAGCACTTCAAGTTGTTTTTCATATTGCATTTTAATTCTTTAATTGTTCTTAGAAATTTCTTGAATTGTAGGAATAATCTATTGATGGAACATCGACTTTTAGTGAGACCAGTTTATATGCTATAACGCAACGGAAAGTAGTTTAGAAGGCCTTAGATGTTCCATCTTCTCAATTCAAAGATAATCAAATTGTTCTACTAAATTTATCCTATAAAATTTTTTATCAAAGATAAATATCTAGAATGAAGGCATAAAGTCAGTATTAAAACTATTTGTGCTGAAACATTTACAAATATTTCAATATAAAAGTTGTTAGAATCCACAATATTTTTGAATTAAATTTGCCCTATTTGGTTTGTATAGTGTTTTATAAAATAAAAATAAAATTGTCTAGTCATTAAAATGCTAACCTTAATAAATCAAACAATAAATTAATATTAATAAGTTAAACTTGATATATTAATATAATAATCTTTAAGCAAAAATTTAATAATGATTTTAGGTAAGTTTTATAAAAAATATTCAACATATACATTTCTTAGAAAAATATCAGTGATTGGGTATTAGTGATAGTTAAGAATCTGATCAAATGTGAATAGTATCAAAAATAATGGCTTATCTTGATGTTATTTTTAAATTTTTAGATAGTCAAAATAAAATATTAGGGTTTGGTTTTGTTTTCCTTTGTTTTGGTTTTCAGTGATTGTGTATAGATCATTTTACTTTTAGAATAAATATTTTTTAAAAAATAGTTTTTAAAAAGAAATAATCTAACAATCTAGTAAAACCAATTTTTGGTCAGTATCTCAAAAATAAAAGAAAAATTAGTGCCCTGGGTTAATCCAACTTATAACAAAAGCTTGAAGTAAATAGTTTCTTAGTAAGCAATGTTACTAACTAGTTCCTTCATTTTTCTTTCTAAAATTTCAATTTGATCATTAAATTCTTTGAAACCTCTGAATTTTATTTGTATTTCTGTTTAAGCTTAAAAACTTTGAATTCTGTATTTAGTTCGTGCTATATGATTAGTGCTGGTCGTTTGCTTGCTTTACGTACTGTTTGAATAATGTGTATATAAGTGAGCAAACATCAAGTTAGAAGTCAAAACATGCATTATGATTTTTTAATCCATTAACTCTCTCTTTAAATGTCTCTTTAAATGTCAAAACTCATTATATCAAATATGTGTACCTAGATGTCCAATTTCAAAAAATAAGTAAATTTAAATTAAAACAAAATCTCAGACCTTCAGAAGTACTAAATGTAGTATATTTCTCTTTTTTCATAAAGTAATTACTAGGTCCAAAAAATCCCAAATATTCTTTCTAAAAAAGGCTTTACATTTACTTATTTTAACTCCAATGAAATCACGTCTTTAAATGCACTATTTCTTCATTTTAATTTATGGAGACCTATTTCTATTTCTATTTCCTAAAATTTTCTATGGTTATGTTTGTTCATTAATGTTTTTAATGTTACTCGCTATATTGCTGCTTCAATTTTTACTATCTTGTTCACACCAGGTTCTCACAGCTTGGAGTTTATCTTGAGTCATAAAAATTTGAGATTGTGACCTAAACTCTAATGAAGTGGAACACTGCATGGCTCTACAGGGCACAGTGGGATTAATGAGGGTTTGTGTACTTTTAATCAAGTGCCCTAATGAACATACACTGAATTTTGTGGAGTGGCTACAAGATAAATAGGCCTGTTTGGAGTGGAAAAGATGATGTGCTGAATCACATAAATAACATGATCCGGGGAGAGAAAGTACTCCACGTCTCTACTTAAATATGAGAATCCCGCTGAGTATTCTCGACGTGCTCCCAACTAATGACCATAAATAAGTACATATTCTATGCAGAATAATTAACTTTTATATCTTTAAGATAGAGTGTGACAGCAGAGACCTGAAACAACTCATAAATACCAAAGCACAGAGAATAGAGTAGGAATAGCTCTTCCAGGTTACATATACAATTTTGGAACTAAACTAAACTAAAATAATAATAATAATAGAAATGAGATTTGAAATCAAGTTTTTCCCAATTTGTCTTTTGACCCTAATCATGCCTGCTTGCTTCACATAAGTAAGCCACTTGAAGCAAAGTAGCTTTGTTTAGATGAAATTTAAGATTATTTTATAAAATTCAAAAATTAATAATCTTGAGGGATTTGAATTATTGTTTTAATTAATAAATATGTTTCCTGAAACTCATATTTTATAATATTGTCTTTCCAACCAAAGACAAAACATTTAGGAGAGTGATCAAATAGCCTCACACAGAACTGGGCAATATTGAATCCAGTATGCATTTGGTATCATAAACAAGAAAGCTTTTCACATTTAAATAAAGTACATAAAAATAAATTACATACATGAACACAAAAGCAAATAGTCTAAAGATGTAGCCAGTAGAATCCAAAAGAAACATTTGAAGCCAGTGTAAATTTGATATTAATTTTTTTCTGATTTTGATATCATATTTGTACTGGTTTCAGATATTGTAAAGTTCTCTGTACATCTATTTGATCACTTTCTCAAATACATTGTACAATGATTTTTAGCCTAACTTTTGATTATTATATTTAGATCAGTTTAGTCCAAAACATATAATGAAGATGTACAGTGAAGTCTCTAACTGTATATGAAAAATGTATTTCATTAAGATATTCTTAAATATTCAATGGTTTTTGCTTTATGTGTTTATTTTGTGTACTGTTTTTTTATTATGGTTTATTATAATTAGATTTTATTATACAACATTTTGTCTTTTTCATTACATATGTATCCTTTTTTATTATTGATATTGATTTGAATTTCCATATGCTTGACATTAATATTAAATGTATTTGTTGTTTTTGTTTTCCTAGTATGTTTTATCCTAAGTCCCTCAAATTTAATATATAAAATTGATATTTTAGTATATGTTTTAGAAAGCATATAATACTGCATTTAATCTGTGGAATAGATATATTAAGCTGAGTTAATAAACAACTCTAGAGTCTCAGGAGATTTGAACAGTAAAGATTAAATTTTCCCTCCTATTTTATCCCTAGCTCTGGCTGGGGCTGGGATATGCACTCACTTAATCTCATGCAAAGAAGGGGAGTGGTAACAAAAATTGTGTTTGATGGTGATATTAAGTTACTAGGTATATACCCAAAGAATTATAAATTGTTCTATTATAAAGACACATGCACACGTATGTTTACTGTGGCACTGTTTACAATAGCAAAGACCTGGAACCAACCCAAATGTCCATCAACTATAGACCAGATAAAGAAAATGTGGCACATATACACCATGGAATACTACACAACCATAAAAAACAATGAGTTCCTGTCCTTCATAGGGACATTGATGAATCTGGAAACCATCATTCTCAGCAAACTGACACAAGAACAGAAAACCAAACACTGATGTTATCACTCATAGGTGGATGTTGAACAATTAGAACACGTGGACACAGGGAGGGGAACGTCACACACTGCAGTCAGTTGTGAGGGGCTGGGGGAGGGACAGCGGGGGGTGAGGAGGGACAATGAGGGGAGAAATACCAGATATAGGTGATGGGGGATGAAGGCAGCAAACCACCTTGCCATGTATGTACCTATGCAACAATCCTGCATGATCTGCACATGTACCTGAGAACCTAAAGTGCAATAAAAAAAAAAAACTCTTTTTCTCTCCTGTGTATATGTGAGTTAAATTTTTATGCTATAATTTTTATAATGAGAAAACACTATTAATACAAAAATTTAGCAGATACATGAATGATTTAAACATTATTGATAAAGTTTTTGTAAGTAAAACTTTTCGTTTGCAGAATTTGCCATGAAGCACTACAATATCCGTATAAGTGAACTTTATATTTTATATATCTGTGTACTTATATATTAGCCACATCTATATAGAGATAAACTTCAGCTAAGACAAATATCAGAGCCAATCCAGATTTGCTTGGATGAAGACACTGTAAGATTTCAAATTTGGGATTATAGTTGATAATAGCATTTGTAAGACCTCTGAATATAAATACTATTATAAATTATGTATAATGAAAACACAGTGGCTTCTGATACATCTGTATTTCTTACTTAAAAGACACTGAAGAGTTTCTACCCAGAGAGCCAAAGGAATAATACCTTTTATGGTCAAGTCTAGGGTTTCCTCTATTTTGGAAAATACTTATTTTGTACCTCTTTGCCTGATCCCTTTTATTAATTACTTGAAGTCATTGATATTTTCTTATGAACTCATGCAGAATTTTCATGTTCAATGTTTTCATATATTGACTTCTAAATAAAAATGTGCTCCGTGTTACTGATTAATGAATACAGCTGCATGAGGCAAGAGCCTTCTGGCTCTCTCTGCCCTGACTGTGCTGTGTCTGTGTTTTGTATGGTGAACAATGAGAAAAGCATTAAACAACTCAATAGGTGAGAAGTCACCTCCTACCTATAGTCATATTGAAAAAAGGATATCCAATTGTATAGTATCATTAAACATCCTCCAAACAAACATACTCCTGAGGCATTTCTCTTTAAGATGCCATGTTCTATATATAACAGAAATTTGTGAAAACAATAGTCATATAAAATATTTCCATGAATATTTTTTTCCATTTACATGTATAAATTAAAAAGAAAGTATAGTTTGTTTATTCTATTTATGTCAATCAATTTCAACTCTTTTGATACTTTTCTAAGCTTGTAGCAATAATTTAATACTCAATATTTGTTATTTTATTAATAATTCAAATGATACAAATTTGCTTTCCTTCAAGCAATTACAAAAGAAGCGAATTTGTTTCACTGAATTTGTTATTACATTTTTCTTAAGTAGTAATAGTCTGAAACAGAGTAGACATAAAAGTATATCTTTATAGACTGTCACATATTATTTTAAACAACAGAACTTTATAATAAAATAATACTTTATAGAATGTTATTGAAAGGATTTTTCTAATCTTCCGTCAACATATAAATAATTTCAAAAAATACATATTGCACTAACTTTCAGGATTATATCATTTGTCAAAAATGACCTTTAACAAATGCCAGAAATTCAGCTACATTTTAAAAAATATCATTGTATTGGTGTTCTGAATTTCTGTAACAATGGCAAATGAAAATTTATACAGTTAGAATTCCAGTTTTTTGAGACTTATGAAGATGTATGTTCTCCAAATGTTTGAACAAGTATTGCCTGTTTGGAAAATCAGAGACCCCGTTTCTACTCTTCTATTTCTGCTACATGTTATAAGAGGAATGGAACCTCCACAACCTTCCATCCAGAGACTTCCATATCATTTGGTTTGCTCTGACAAACAGAGCTACTCTCAGGGCACTGAATGTAAGGAAGAGAAGGAAATATTCAACTCTCCCTGTTCAATATTTTTTTTCCAGTATCTCTCCAGCAACAGCATATAACAACTGGTTCCAAGAGATTTCCTCCAGTTCTAACACTGCAAGCTCAGAATCTCTTCCCAGTGACACGCTTTAGTGTGTCCCTGGTGGTCTTAACCTCATACATGTCATGTTTCTTCTGCAGTGGCAGTATAGTCTGAGGAAATCCATTCTTAGGGATTCTATTCATGGTCATGTAGTTCCTTTCACCTTGGTATTCATAGCAACTCATGTGGTATTCCTCTAGAAGGGCAGGAAAAAGTGAGATGTGGGGATTTGGTAATAACATTTTTTCCCCCTAGAACCAAGGAGAGTCAATGTTTCCTGCTATTGCTAATCTTTGGGTTATTTGATTTTTCTTTTTTCTACTCCAATCATCTCAATGCTTTTTCCACTGCTTCCCTGGATTTAATGTCTTCATTCTGAAATATGTGCAATCATTTCTATTTCACTGACTGGATGTTTATTACAAAATGCAATATGTAATGTAATGAAAGTAATCAAATGTTATAATAGGATATTTCTTCTGAAATGTCTTGTACAAAATAAAACCAAGATCATAGAAAGTTGAATCTGGTCAATTGCTATGCCATTGATTTTTATGTGTCCATTGATAATCTATTCATATTGCATAGATTTGTTGAAAACACATATCTTGAGGAGCCCAGATATTTCAAAAAGACAAAAATTTGATAGGAGATTTCAAATTTGATTTTGTCCCATTACCCAAAAGTTATCCAGTGAATAATTATGAACAGAGATCTAAATTCATGCTTAATATTATAAATTTATCAAATTGTATGTATATGAAAGTATAGTTATAACAATGTTATACTTTACTTAAAATTTTTATTTTAATTACAAAAATATCACCTACTATCTTTAAATTTAATATTAGAAAAATTGAAAGAGAAAAAAAGTCTGAAATGGAGCCACCTATTGTGTTAAGCCCATATTTCAACAAGAACTGCTAAGCACTTTAAGGCATAGTGGTCATATATTAAAGCTTAAAATGTCAGAGTAAAGAAATAAATAAAACGAGAGTTCCAATATAAAAAGTTTAGATCCCTGGCTGAAGACATAGCTGTAAGCAAATAGGCCTATTGATTCAATCTACTGAACAAAGAGACAAAAGAATTAGTTGTACAAATATTCTCCCTCTTTTTACCATAGACCTAATTTCAGTAAAAATGGAATCTCCACAATCTTCCATCCAGAGACATTTCAATTACATGAACAATTTTTTTAAAAAATCAACTCTTAATAAATTTTTGAAACACTATTTTCTTCTGCCATGACCATTTCTTTTCCGGATCCTATAGAAACATTTTAAATTCACAATATATTGGATGTTATGGTGTGGGTCTTACGAATTATCACTATAAATATTATCTATTTTTTAAAGAGAAAAATAGTTTAAACATAAAACCTATGCAATATTATCTTCATTACTGAAGTGTTTTTTTATTACTTAGTATATTATCCATTATATTACACAATAATACGTGAAATTGGAGTCCAAAGAAGAGATGAGAAATATCACGTGTCAAAAACTTTGTTGTAAAAGTGAAGGCTAAAGTTCTAAATTTAACAAAATTTACATTTTGAGGTACTGAGACAAGTAGCTCACCAAAATCCAAGGAGAAATAGAAACATTGTACTCAAATTATTAAAATTCTCAGACAGAAAAAAAAAAAAGAAAGAATTCAAAGTTTCGGGAGGAGACAAGAAGGTACATTATACACAAGAAAATGAAGATAAGAATTATCATTTCTCATTAAAATAATGGAGGCAAGAATTAATGAGTAGCTATCCACAAGGAACTAAAAAACAAGAAATAATTTCTATCAATTTAGAATTAAATATCCATCAATATAACTCCCAAAAACAAGAGTAAATTTAAAAGACGTTATGATAAAGTCTTGGAGAGTTTGTCACTAATAAGCTTGTGCTACAAGGATGAAGGAAAATGGTACCAGATTGAAATTTGGATCTACACATAACAGGAATAAGGATCAAAACAAGTGTTAAGGAAGAAGACAAATATAAAAGTTTGTATTTTTAAATTTCAAAATTTATTTAAAAGTACTTGTGCAAGCAGAAGTAACAGCACTATAAGATGAGATTGTAGCATTTGAGGTGGGGAAGATGAGGCAACAGTCACAAAGGATGAGAAAGACAGGTAGATAAAATTATACTGCCGTACATTTATTATAGTTGTGAATTAAAAGCATGCATCATGAATTATGTACTGTGAAATGTCAGATATGAAGGGGAAAGAAGAAAGCAGAAAGTTCAACATTCAGGTAAAAAATCCCGAAATGTGAAGAGGGATAATATTGACCCTGATTAGACAGATGAGTTAAGGATTCATTTTGTTAGCACCAGAGCAACAACTAAAAAAAAAAAAATTAGGTATAGCTACAAAGGTAATGGACAGAAAATTAAACAACAACCAAAAACAGTGCAGAATAGCAGAGGCAAAGAAACAATAGTATCAATTAAAAAGTAAAAACCAAAGAGATAACCAATGTAATACTAATAAAGCTGTTATTTATTATTGATATGGAATAAACTCAAAATCAATATAGGTGTGTGCATAAGGACAGAACATCAAAATTCAGGTAAGAGAAAGTGACAGACATAAAAAAATCCAAAAGCATGGAGGAGATTTTATCATCAGTTTCTCAGGAATTCATAGAATAAATAGACAACAAACCAATAATTAAATAGAAGAGCTAATAACACAATCAACCAACTTGACCCAATAGACATTTTCAGAGCATTACACTCTACAGAATACCTGTTCTTTTCAACTGGATCGTACGAGAAACTCTTCTGAAAGAAGGAAATCTCATGTATAATGATAAAAAGTATTGCCTGACCAGGAGAAGTTAACTGCAAAAGGACACACACATCTTCTGGGAGTATGTAAATATTCCATACATTAACTTTATGATGTGTACATTATAACTGAAATTTGACCAAAAAAAGATCCTGCTACAGGATAAATCAGGAAGGCAAACCTTCAACAGTTGTCTCAAAATCAGCCAGTATGAAGTACAATCTCCACACACAATATGGATGTTTTATTCAGTGTCTCTCTGTCCCCTAAATTAATTTTAATTTATGGTATATACTAATTTAACTAACAAAGATAAATAAAACCAACAGACTCCTAGGTTCAACTTTACTTAAGAATTTCAGTTTTTACCCTTCAAGTTGCTGTAGAAAAAAATAGATATGTATTAGAAGAAGTTGAGCACAACTATACAGTACCCTTCATAATTAGATGCCTGTTCATTGTTCAAGTGTTCAGACCCTTCAGATACATCTCACAGACTCTTAATCTAACAAACATGTACTCTTTGGATTTCAGCTTAAATGTCACTTCCATAGAGAACTGTGATAGCCAATATTAATAATCCTGTAGTGTAGACCTTTACAGAACTCTACTTCTCCTTTAAAACAATCATTTCAATTACAATTTAAAAATAAACATCAGCCTCCCTCACCAATCTGTTAACTATATGAAGGTGGTTTTCCCTTTTAATCAAAGAAACCATGATTTACTGCATTTCTGTGAAGGGCTTTCCATAGATTTGTTGAGTGAATGATTATTGACTACTGATCATGAAAGAGTACAAAAATGTAAAACAAAATTGCATAGCAGTCAACATAAATCAGAAGGTAATGTTTTCTAAATGTAGATTATAAATCACTCTCATTTCTATAATTGCTCTTTAATAGACTTATGCAAAGGATGTTGAGACTGGTACAGTTATAAGATTGCATTATGAATAATAAACTATGATCTAATAAAAGGAATGTACACTGAATGATTCAGTGTCGTTCTGAGAAACATACGGAATATAGGAAAGATGAAAACGCAGAACTATTGTAGCAGAAAACATATACGCCTAAGGTTTGGCTGTGTGTTTGACTACAAAAAGGTGAAAGGGGACATTTTAGGGTACTGGACATTTTCTATAAGCTGATTTTGTTGGTAATTATAAGACTGTATGCATTTGTCAAAACACATAGAACTCTACACTAAAGAGGGAAATGTTTACTTTTTGTAAATACCTTAATAAATCTGAGTTGGACAAAAACCAAACAAATAAACAAAAGTTGATGCTTCCCCGGTAATTGCAAAAGGGTTTGAAATGTGGTATTTTAACTATCAAATTAGATGTTTTAATCAATTACTAACCCATTTTATAAAATATTTTTCAACCTCTATAAGATAACAAAATACTTTTTGTCATTTAGATCTTAAATTGATTATGAACAGAGGACGTAATTTTGCATTTTCATGCATGATTCATGTCAGTCTGTGCTAATGTTCCATTTTTATCATAAAGAGATTCTTTCTTATCTTTCATATTTATAGACTTTATGTATATAAAGCCACACTTGTTAATGATGGTATTAAAATTTGCACTTATTTTCTTATTTGTTTTAACTGTTAGGCAAATCAATTACTGAGAAAAGTTTATTAAAGTGAGGAACTAAGATGGGAGAATTTTCTAGCTTCTTTGCAATTCAGCCGAATGAATTGTTATGTATTTGGAATATAACCAGTCATATGAAGAAACTTTGAACTGTTTGTATTTAAGTGTATTTTTTAAAATAAATATGTGCTGATAACATGATAGCATGAAGAATGCTTCCCCTCCCCTAAAAATATACATGTCCTAATGCTAGAAATTGTGAATGTTTTTGAATCTGGGGAAAAAAAAAAGCCAAAGGAAGATATTTGGTAGATGGGAAAAAGTTAAGAATATTGATAAGAGGCTGCCCTTGAAGACTGGAGGGATGTAGCCACAAGCCAAGGAATACTGACAGCCACCAGAGGCTGAAAGAGGAAAGATATTGATTGCTCTGAGAGCCTACAAGGGGAATGGTAACTTGCTGGCACCCTAATTTCAGCTGAATTAAATTGATTTCAAACTTCTGGCTTCCAGAGCTGTGAGTGAATAAATTTCTGTTGTTTTAAGCCACTAAATTTCTGGTAATTTATTAGAGAAGCCACAGGAAACTAATGCAGATAAATAAATCTCTTACTACTGTGTTATCCTTCAGCCATATTAGTCTTTTTTAGCTGATATTAGCTGTACTTTGGTTCCTAAAAGTCTGTACTTTGAAGTTATTTTTCTAAGCTTTGAATTTCAGTTTATCTGTGTTCCTATGATTTTTTTTTTTTTTTTTTTTTTTTTTTTTTTTTTTTTTTTTTTTTTTTTTTTTTTTTTTTTTTTTTTTTTTTTTTTTTTTTTTTTTTTTTTTTTTTTTTTTTTTTTTTTTTTTTTTTTTTTTTTTTTTTTTTGTCTTTTGAAGGAGTTTGTGGTTCAGTTTTAATCTAATGGCATCTTTTATCATTTAGCTATCTTGATTATTCTGCTAACATTGAACATGGGTATAAATATTATTTGAACTGATGCTATTGCCATTATTTTGTGCTATTATGCATTTTTTAAATCTTTTTTGTTTTTGTTTCCATTGTCTTCACACAAATTAATTAACCTTTTTCTTTTCTCTCTATTTCTTACTTACCATGTAGGATGTTAAATACTCAGTGATCATGATGAGAATTTAAAAATACATAAATTATCAAACTCTAAGTTTACCAATATTTACTCAATTTATGTACAATAAGGATCTTACAGTATTTGATTTTCAATAATCTCCTTTTTATTTAGATGCTTTTAAAATTGGTATTATTTTTACTATTACTCATTCAAATTAAAAAAAGGTATATTTATTTTATGCTGTCAGTTTAATTAAGTTTTATCCTTTCCCTGGTCTTTTTTCTTGGATGTCAAATCTTATTGTATCTTTTTGGATATCAGATATTCTTTAAGAAGTACATCTTTTAGCATTTTCTTTAGTAAGGATATACTGGTATTACCTTCATATTTATTTGAATGGAAAATAAACGTTCCTTATTGATTAAATGATAAAAAGAAATAAATGCATAAATACAAGTTGAAATTTATATTCTCTCAATAAATGTTTGATTATGGTGTTTTCCATCATTATTGGTGACAGTTTAAATGCAGTTTTTGGTACATAAAATCTTCTGGGTCCATTTTACGATTTTCTCCTTATCTATGATATTCTTTGTTTCTACAAAGAGGTTAACACGTTTCTTTACTCTTTCTGCTATTCAGAAATTATTTCCTCCTCTAACCACACCACTTCTGGCTTTGTTTGATCTCTATTAGAATTTTAGATCCAGGTTCATATTTCCTTTTATCTTTTCTATTTCAATAGCTTTATTAAATATTTATATTATTAAATTTCAGTTACACTATCACAATTCCACTTACATATTTTAAGATTGTGTTCACCTTATTTTGTTACCTTTTACTACAATCATGGGTTCTTTTTGCTATTTAACTTGACACTTTGAGAAACGGACTCTAAGTATTTTCCAAATGAGCTTAATGATTACTACCAATTGTGATCCTTACAAGTCTGAATATTTTTTACACTGCCAAATGGATGGTAGTTTCTGTGGGATTTTTGTATTAGTCAATTATGCTCTGGTTAAATGCATCATGTAGGAGCTACCAGCATATTTTTATGGTTATTATTCAAGAGAGGAAATTTGTAAGAGGGAGGGAATTGTAGACCTGTGTTTAGCCGGTTGTCTTGACAGATTATCTTTCTTTGTTCCTCAGAAGAGGGACCTATTCTTTACTTTTATTACTTTTTGAGGTTCTGTGGATTTTCATATTATTTAGAAGACACGTGGTGAGTTGTGGATAGTAATTAATTCAGTTTTGTTAATAACACTTTATAATTTAAGATTTTTAAGTATGTGTGGCCACACAGTGAACAAATAAATAAAATATCCAGAAGATGTGCCCTTTATCATTCCTGACGCAATGCAAATTCAAATTCCAAAGTTCAGTGCAGCGTTAGGGTTGCTCTTCATTTTAATAAGTTAATAGGAACATTTGCGTATGCACTGTTGGCACTCTGGAGTTTTTTCTTGCCTAATTTAGCAACATAAGTGGCAAAATAGCATAATTAGAAACTTCTCAAAGAATTTTCAAAAGTGTCTATAGAATGCTTTCATTAAAGAATAAGCCACAAGCAGAGATCGCTTGTGGTGTTCGCTTTCCCCACGTTGACTGCGAAAGGCAAATCAGCTGGTAAGGCATGCAGGAAAATGGGACACTGTTTTGCCACTTAGATAAGTTTCTAATAGAGATTTGGGTCCTATATATGAGCTGAGATCATATAAATTTAACTTTAGCTAACATTTATTAGGTGATCATTTTGTCCATATTATTATTTAAATGTGAAATGTAAACATATGCATCCTATCATAGCAGTTATATTGATGTATAAAACAACTGAATCTATGCAGCCTTAGAGTTTGTTCATTTTTTAAAATGATAGACAATTATCCATAACCAAATATGCAAAGAAATTTTAGTAGACAGCTTCTAAAATGGCCCCCAATAGTCTCTGCCTCCTAAAATTCACATCCTTGTGTAAGTCTGTCTCTTGACTGTGAGTTGAACCTAAGACCTTTCTTTCAGTGTCTCTGGCAAAAGCGATTTGAGATTAGATTACAAAAAAACTGTGACTTCCATTTTGCTTCTCTCTTTCTGTTCTCATTTTGAGAGAAGGAAGCAGCACTGTTGGGAATAGGCCCACATGGCAAGAAAGCAGATAGGTAACAGGTAACAGCCCAGTGATTGCACTTGGAAGTGGTACTTTGATAAGTCAAGTCTGAAGACGACTGCTGCCCTGGTTAGCATCTCCATTACAAACTTGTGAAAGGTCTTGAGTTAGAGGCACCTAGCACGGTAAAACTGAGCTCACAATTCAAAGGAATGTCTGCTAAGTAAAGATGAAAGACAGCATAAAGAAATGACAAATATAACCAAAAATGTTACCACAGTTAATATTCAGAACTTCATCTAAATAAATATATTCTCCATTTAGGCTTGGATTCTACCTAGAATAAGATATCTTAAATGCTATGTTTAATTATAGAAAGCAATATGAGTACAAAAAAGTGTTTTTGATAATAAAGAAACATCAACCTGGCAGGTCTGGTGTTTCTTAGCCCTTCACTCAGCAGCTGAAAGCAACATAGAGTTTGCATCTCCGAAGCTCCCACACAACGAGAGCCACTCAGATACAGTGACTCATGGTCCTCAACGTAGACACTAAATAAGATCACTCTAGACATTTTCCAAACCTCCACCCAATGGCAGAAGTAATCTAGAATAGTTTCCTCTAGGCCCTCCAAGCAGTGGAAGAAGCTAAATCAAACCTGGGGTCTTTTGACTTCCTATAAACTTGCAGAGAGCCCCCATATCCCATGACATTAATATTCCTTAAATTGGTATATATATTTTAAAAAATCTAAATGAAAATGTCAATAAGGGTTTTTTTGTGGATATAGAAAAGATTATTCTAAAATTTATATGGGAATGTATGAATAATGCAATACTTAATGAAACCTTGTAAAAGAATATGTAGTGGAAAGAATCGCTCCAATCAATAATAAGTCATAATATCTAGCTAAAATAATTAGTGTGGTGTTAAAAAAGGGATAGACATATAGATAAATGAAACAGAATAGATAACCCCAAAACAAAATCAAACAAACAGATACAACTAATTTGTGAATACATGTGCCATAGCAATTCATTGGAAGTATGATAACTTTTTTGACAATTGGTGCTGTAACAACTGAACATTCATAGGCCTTATAAATAGAAATAAGAACCATATCTTCAATTAAGTCTCAGATTTTATTTAAGAATTAAATTAGGTTTAAGTTTTTATGGAATACGTTGAAATTGTTACACTTTAAAATTTTGGGAAAAAGTAGCATCAAATTTTATGAGAAAAGCTAAAAAAAAATCCCTGCTACAAGAAATCAAAGAACAAAATAAAGTGCTATTCCATGTTTATGGACAGAAAGATTCAGTATTATTAAGATAGCTGTGCTTCCCAACTTGATCTATTGAATCCATGCATTCTAAATCAAAATATGATCAATTTATTTTTTGGGATACTGACAAACTTATTCTAATGTTTACATGGAAATGCAAAAGACCCAGAATATGCAATACACTATCAAAGTAGAAAAATAGAGGCACAAGATTGACATTGTTCAACTTCAAAGCTTACTATACAGCTGTAGTAAGAAAGGCAGTGTGGTGCTGGTGTAAGAAAACACAAATATATGTAAAAGAAAAACAGAAAGATTAACAAGAAATAAACTTTTGATACCCACAAAAACTTGAATGATTCTCCACAGGTTTATGCTGATTAAAAAAATCTGTTATCAATAGGTAATAGGTAACACACTGAATAATTTCATTTATGTGATGTTTCCATTGTTGTTAAATATATACAACATAAAAATGGTATTTGTGAGCATGCAGTTCTGTATCACTAAGACCATTACATTACTGTGCAATCATGAGCACCCTTCATCTTCAAAACTTTTTCTTCTTCCCATCTGAAACTGTGTATCTATTAAGCATGAATTCTTCACTCTTGCTTCCTCCAGCCTGTGGCAACTACTCTTCTACATTCTGTCTTTATAAATTTGACTCCTCTAGCTACCTCATATAAATGAAATCCCAATATTTCTTCTTTTTGACTGAGTTGCTTCACTTGGCATAATGTCCTCAAACATAATCCAGGTTGTCACATTTGTCATTGATTTCATTCTTTTTTAAGGCTGAATAATATTTTATTATATATACACACCACATTTTATCTTTCCATTCATTTATCTTGTAACATTTTCAGATAAAAAATGGAAATGTAAAAATGATTAGTGGTTGGCAAGTGATAGGGATGAAAATAAGAGTGAGGAAGTAGTGGGTGCACTTTTATAAAAGGGTAACAGCTGATATCCCAGTAGTGATTAAATGTACAGATTGGATAAAATTGTATGGAACTAAATATAAACACACATACTTAAATTCCTACATGTAAAACTGCATAAATCTGAATAAGATCAAAATCAGTATTCTAGCTGAGATCTCTGCCATAGTTTTGCAAGATGCTATTATTAAAATAAATTGGATAAAATATTCATGGGATCTCTTTGTATTTATCATTACAATTGCACATGGATCTACTGTTACTTCAAAATGAATTATTTAATTAAAATAGATAAATGTATGGAACTTCAAATATCTCATTATTTAGTATCATTGGGAGTATTCTTAATCATAGCATCTGGTAATGAAGCATCATGACGAATCCGATAAAAACATTTAGTGAGAAACATCCAAATAAGACTTAGGATTAAAAGCTTTTATAGAGAAGGCATTTGCAGCATATATGAAAAGAAAAATTATTTACATACAAAAATGAAGGTAAGGAAATTGAGACCATTTCAGGCATAAACAATAACAAGAAGAAAAATATGCAAAGATAAATATGCCTTCATTGAAGGAAGTATGAATAGAACTGTCCAGAGCTGACCAAAGAAAATGCAGAGGGATTAAAAAAAAAAAAAAAAAAAAAAGAGAAAATAGAAGTAAGTCATATAGAGTATTTTGAATTAAATAAAAAAGACAATTAACCTAAATCATAAAATCACTGACAGTGTGATTGGATTTGCATCTTTAATAAAAGCATGAAATAAAAACATATAAGATAAACTATTAAAATAGCTTAGACTAAAAACTGGAAGATCAGAAGGGAAGTTATTGAAATAAAACATCATAACATTAGCCTAGACTAAAGCAATGGCAGTGGTGATAGGGAGTCAGCGATGAGAATCATAAAAAATAACGAAGTAGAATCTAAGAGGGAGAAGGAGAGAAATTCTTTGAACTCATAGAAAGAGGAGTAAGACCACATATTATAAGTCATTGTACGTAATCTTAAAAAGTAGAAATGTATACGCGTAGCATCTTGTGTTCTGAACAAAGTGAAGATGTTTGAACAATACAGCAAAGAAAAATGCAAATGTTGAAGACAAGAAGAAAGTAACAAGCTGGCTGGGTGCCGTGGCTCATGCCTGTAATCCCAGCATTTTGGGAGGCTGAGGAGGGCAGATCATGAGGTCAGGAGTTTGAAATCAGACTGGCCAACACAGTGAAACCCTGCCTCTACTAAAAATACAAAAACAATTAGGCGACATTAAAGAGTGGGTGACAGAGCAAGACTCTGTCTCAGGGAAAAAAAAAAAAAAAAAAAAGAATATAACAAACCATACTTTCCAGAGATAAAAAATATGCCTTTGATATACCCAAAGTCTTCTGAAGGACAGTACAAGTTTTAACTTTAAAGAATATGAAAATAGGATAAATAAGCATAGAGAAAATCTAATATAACTTTAATCAACTGGGGAAAGTCAAAAACTTTCCCCAAGTACTGATAAACGATCTGGTTCAATTGTTCTAGACATCAAGAAGATGTTGTTCTCATAAAATGAGTTAGGGAGGATTCCCTCTTTTTGTATTGTTTGAAATAGTTTCAGAAACAATGGTGCCAGCTTCTCTTTGTACATCTGGTAGAATTCGGCTGTGAACCCATCTGGACCTGGACTTTTTTTGATTGACAGGCCATTAATTGCTGCCTCAACTTCAGACCTTGTTATTGGTGTATTCAGGGATTCAGCTTCTTCCTGGTTTAGTCTTGGGAGGGTTTAAGTGTCCTGGAATTTATCCATTTCTTCTGAATTTACTGGTTTACGTACATAGAGTTGCTTGTAGCAATCTCTGATGGTAGTTTGTATTTCTCTGGAAGTGGTGGTGATATCCCCTTTGTCATTTTTTATTGCAGCTATTCGATTCTTCTCTCTTTTCTTTTTTATTAGTCCAGCTAGCAGTCTATCTATTTTGTTGATCTTTTCAAAAAACCAGCTCCAGGATTTATTGATTTTTTGAAAGGTTTTTTGTGTCTCCAGCTCCTTCATTTCTGCTCTGATCTTAGTTATTTCTTGTCTTCTGATAGCTTTTTAATTGGTTTAATCTTGCTCCTCTAGCTCTTTTAATTGTGATGATAATGTGTCAATTTTAGATCTTTCCTTGCCTCTCATGTGGGCATTTATTGCTATAAAGTTCCCTCTAGACACTGCTTTAAATGTGTCCCAGAAATTCTGGTATGTTGTGTGTTTGTTCTCATTGGTTTCCAGGAATATCTTCATTTCTGCCTTAATTTAATTATTTATCCAGTAGTCATTCAGGAGCAGGTTGTTCAATATCCATGTAGTTGTGTGGTTTTGAATGGGTTTCTTAATCCTGAGTTCTAATTGGATTGCACTGTGGTCTGAGAGACTGGTTTTCATGATTTCGGTTCTTTTGCATTTGCTGAGGAATGATTTACTTCCAATTATGTGGTCAGTTTTAGAGTAAGTGCAATGTGGTGCTGAGAAGAATGTGTATTCTATGGATTTGGCGTGGAGATTTCTGTAGATGTCTATTATGTCCACTTGGTCCTGATCCAAGTTCAAGTCCTGGATATATTTGTTAATTTTCTGTCTCATTAATCTGTCTAATAGTGACAGTGGAGTGTTAAAGTCTGCCACTATTATTGTGTGGGAGTCTAAGTCTTTTTGTAGGTCTTTAAGAACTTGTTTTATGTGTCTAGGTGATCCTGTATTGGGTGCACATGTATTTACAATAGTTAGCTCTTCTTGTTGCATTGATCCTTTTTCCATTAAGTAATGCCCTTCTTTGTCTCTTTTAATCTTTGTTAGTTTAAAGTCTGTTTTGTCAGAGACTAAGATTGTAACCCCTTTATTTTTATTTTTTTATTTTTTATTTTTTTCTCTACATTCACTTGGCAAATCTTCCTCCATCCCTTTATTTTGAGTCTAAGTGTGTCTTTGCACATGAGATGGGTCTCCTATATACAGCACACTGATAGGTCTTGACTTTTTATCCAATTTGCCAGTCTGTGTCTTTTGATTGGGACATTTAGCACGTTTAAATTTAACTTTAATATTGTTATATGTAAATTTGATCCTGCCATTTTAATACTAGCGGGTTGTTTTGCCCATTAGTTGATGCAGTTTCTTCATTGTGTCGATGGTCTTTACCATTTGGTACATTTTTGCAGTGGCTGGTACTGGTTGTTCCTTTTCATGTTCAGTGCTTCCTTCAGGAGCTCTTGTTAGGCAGTCCTGGTGCTGATGAAATCTCTCAGCAATTCCTTGTCCATAAAGCGTTTTATTTCTCCTTCACTTATGAAGCTTAGTTTGGCTGGATATGAAATTCTGAGTTGAAAGCTCTTTTCTTTAAGGATGTTGAATACTGGGTCCCATTCTCTTCTGGCTTGTAGGGTTTCTGCCAAGAGATCCACTGTGAGTCTCATGGGCTTCCTTTTGTGGGTAATCCTACCTTTCTCTCTGGCTGCCATTGGTATTTTTTCCTTCATTTCAACCCTGGTGAATCTGACAATTATGTGCCTTGGGGTTGCTGTTCTTGAGGAATATCTTTGTAGTGTTCTCAGTATTTTCTGGACTTGAATGTTGGCCTGCCTTGCTAGGTTGGGGAAGGTCTCCTGGATAATATCCTGAAGAGCATTTTACAGCTTGGATTCATTCTCCTTATCACATTCAGGTAAACTGATCAAATGTAAATTAGATCTTTTCACATAATCCCATATTTCTTGGGGGCTGTGTTCATTTTTTTTTTTTTTTTACTCTTTTTTTCTCTAATCTTGCCTTCTCATTTTATTTCATTGAGTTGATCTTCAATCTCTGATATCCTTTCTTCTGTTTGATTTATTTGGCTATTGAAACTTGGGTATGCTTCTTGAAGTTCTCATGCTATGTTTTTCAGCTCCATCAAGTCATTTAGGTTCTTCTCTAAGCTGGTTATTCTAGTTAGCATTCTGTCTAACCTTTTTTCTACATTCTTAGTTTCTTTGTGTTGGGTTAGAACATGTTCCTTTAGCTCAGTGGAATTTGTCATTACTTACCTTCTGAAGCCTGCTTCTGCCAATTTGTCAAATTCATTCTCCATCCTATTTTGTTCCCTTGCTGGTGAGAAGTTGCGATCCCTTAGAGGAGGAGAGACATTCTGGCTTTTGGTGATTTCAGGCTTTTTGTGCTAGTTTCTTCCCATCTTTGTGGATATAACTGCCTTTGGCCTTTGAAGTTGGTGATTTTCAGATGGAGTCTCTGAGTGGTTGCGTTTTCTGTTGATGATGAAGCTATTTTTTTCTGGTTTTTAGTTTTCTTTCTAATAGCCAGGACCCTCTGCTACATGTATGCTGGAGGTCCACTCCAGACCCTGCTTGCCTGGGAATCACACACGGGGGCTCCAGAACAGCAAAGATTGCTGCCTGTTCCTTCCTCTGTTAGCTTCATCCCAGAAGGGTGCCCACTAGATGTTAACCAGAGCTCTCCAATATGGGGTGTCTCTTTGGATATGCAGGGGTCAAGGAGCCACTTGAGGAGGCAGTCTGTCCTTTATCAGAGCTCAAGTGCTGTGCTGGGAGCACTGTTGCTCCCTTCAGAGCTGCTGGGCAGGGATGTTTAAGTCTGATACAGTGGAACTCACAAATGCCCCTTTTCCCAGGTGCTCTGTCCGGTGAAGGTGAGGCTTTATTTATAAGTCTCTGATGTGTTGCTGCCTTTTTTCAGAGATGCTCTGCCCAGCAAGGAGGAAGTCTAGTCACTGTCTGCCTGCAGAAGAATTCCTGAGCTGCCATGGTCTCTGCCCAGCTGCTATGTAAACTTCCTTGCAATTGTGTTTACACAGGTAAGGTTAGGACTGCCTCAGTAATGGTGGACTGCCTCAGTAACGGCAGACTGCCTCGGTAATGGTGGATGCCGTACCCCCACATTGAGTTCCACTGTCCTGGGTTGAGCTCAAACTGCTGTGCTGGCTGCGAAACTCTCAAGCCAGTGGGTTTCAGTTTACTGGTCTTTGTGGGGTGGGACACACTGAGCCAGATCACTTGGCTCCCTGCCTTCAGCCCCTTTTTATCAGGGGAATGGGCAGCTGTGTCTCACAGGTATTCCAGCTGCCAGTTAAAATGGCCACCCAGATTTGTGCTGGAAACCCATGGTGCTTGTCCACCTGGTGGGAATCTCCTGGTCTGTGGGCTGTAAAGAGCATGGGAGAAGTGCATTATCCGAACCAGAGTGCCAGAGTGTCTGGGAAAGTCCCTGATGGCCTCCCTTGGGTGGGTGGGTCCTCCATCCATTGTACTTCCCAGGTGAGGCAGTGCCCCACCCTGCCTTGGTTTGCCCTCCTTGGGCCACACTCACTGTCCAGCCAGTCCCATTGAGATGAACCTGTTAACTTGGTTGGAAATTCTGAGATCACTCACTTTCTGCATCACTCTCACTGGGAACTGCACTCCAGAAGTGTTCCTATTCAGCCATCTTGGTGGAAGTCCCTTGAAATTAACATATTTTAACTTAGTTCCAACATTACTATCACTATGAGTGTTTTAGAATATTCATAAACTTATCTAACACTGTTTTTGTGCACTGTTAGGAGAGAATTTGGAAGCCTCCTAATCTCAAAGAATAATTTGCTAGTTAAAATTATATACCAGCACGGCCATATTATTTCAAATATTTTAAATATATAGGCAGTTTTTACTTTTGTATGGCATCATCTTAATTGAAACTCATGCAGATTGGAATATTGTTTTTTATTTTTCTGCAATAACTGGACCACTAAGCACACATGTAATGCTAATCATCATATTTTTTGAACTGAATGAGTCATCACATTTACAGCTAGATGAAATTTTAGAAGTTATCTGGTATTCTTGAGCCTTCATTTTCCCCAGAATTACTAGATATATAATAATGAGTTAGTTATTCAAGGTTGCATAAAAGTTTTCAAGTGTTATTCCAGGTTTCTTTCTAGGTGATTTCCTTAGATCTGAATAATTGTCTCATATCTGACCCATTACATCTAAGCAAGAATCAGAGATACAATTTCTGTGTTCTTCAGCTGTCTAACAAGTGAAATGTAATCAGTTTATACCTATTCTATGTTTTTTGTGTTTCCTTTCTAAAGGTAAAGATATTAAAACTTAATAGCATTCCAAAGATAGTAATTTATATTAGAGATGGACCTTTAAAAAAATTACCATCAAAAGCTGAATTTAAGTTCTCTTAAAGCATGTATAAGTTTATATGACAAAGTCCACTCCACATTTTTTAGGTCTAGCTATCCTGGCAAATCTAAACTATAACAATATAAAATTCTGTCTTTTATTTTTTTAAGATGGGGTTTCACCATGTTGGTCAGGCTGGTCTTGAACTCCAGACCTCAGGTGATCCACCTGCCTTGGCCTCCAAAGTGCTTGAATTACAAGCGTGAGCCACCATGCCCGGCCAAAATTTTCTGTCTTTACTGGAGACATTGCCAGGGACAAGTAGAGGCAGCAATGTGGTGAGCAGTGCCTTGAAAGCAGAAAAATCAGAGTGCCAATCATGCCCCAGTTACTCACCAGTTAAACCATGTGAAATTTACTAGGTTAAAAAAAGTCAAAAGTGGCCATGTTATATTATTCTACATATATATAATATGTGCTTATATGTATGTCTCTCTATATATCTATACATAGATAAATATACAAATATATAAATTCTGTGAACTAGTTTCTTAATTTTTAAATTGAGCTTAATATTTCCTTTTAGGTAAAGAGTTAAGCTAAGGCAATATTTCAATAATATTTGAAATGCAGAAATGGCTAAATAATAGCTATTTTATTAAGTCAGGTATATCTGTATAGTTACTTCATTATGCTTTACAAACTGCCATGTAATCCTTCTAGGATTAATTTACATGTGAATATTACATGAAGATCTTAGCAGTTGTATAGTACCAGAAAAGTTACAGCTCTGAAATAATGGTAAATATTCTATTAACTTTAATTGTTATTTTCTAGGAATCATGCAGGAGCATGTGACAAGAACATCACCATAGGCAAAGGTCTGTTAGCAAACTAGACCAATAAAAAATTACACCTCTTGTCAAAATCGGGTCAGTAATCATTAACAAGCCTAATAAAGAATTACAGTATTAATTTAAAAGTTTATTTTTATTCACTTGTGAACCTTGAGCTAATTCCAGAAGTCACATGAAGGAAATAGAAACACTGTCTGTGTAATCTCCTTGCCTGCTTTATGTATAATGAGAATAGAGTTGAGTCTCCTATCAAGAAATCAATTATTAAGCAGTGCAAACATTATTTTAATTTAGAAGAAACTTGTTTCTGAAAGTTTGTACTGTTGTAGTTAAATTGATTCTTTCCTTCTCGCCGTTTCCATGGTCATGAATTCACCCCATTTCATTGCACCAGTAGGAAGACTGCTACTTATCTGCAAGGGTTTTAAAGTGCATGATAAAATAACTACATTTCTATCCACACCTTTTTCATTAGACTAGACTATGTGTGTTCATTTTAAATGTAACTATTTAGTTCAGATTAGCAGTTTGAGACCAAAATAAAAACTAGAAGCTGAAAACAAGTTTATCTGGTTTTCAAACAGATCAATAGAACTTTAAAAATATTGTTTGATAGATAAAAACTAATACAACTTTAGAACTATTAGCCCCTGTACAATACTAATTAAAAGGTAAATATTGAGAAAAAGTTTGCAAACTTCTTTGTCTTTACAAATATTTTATGAAAAGAAAAAGTATTTAGGAATAGTAAGGAGAAGCCATAATAGAATCTACCAACACTGTTCTACCATCATATAGCTAGATTTACTGCAATTGGTGTCAGTTTTAAGAAGGCTGGCCAGGTGTAGTGGCTCACGCTTGTAATCCCAGCACTTCGGGAGGCTGAGCGGGGCAGTTCACCTGAGGTCAGGAGTTCGAGACCAGCCTGGCCAACATTGCAAAACCTCAAGTACAAAAATTAGCCAGGCGTGGTGGTGGGCACCTGCAATCCCAGCTACTCTGGAGACTGAGGCAGGAGAACCACTTAAAAACAGGAGATGGAGGTTGAAGTGAGCTGAGGTCATATCACTGCACTCCAGCCTGGATGACAAGAGCAAGACTCTGTCTCAAAAAAATAATATTAATAATTTTTAAGAATTAGCTCCTATATTACAGAAACAGCATTACCTATGGCAGTCACTTGTGCTATTTTAGGACTCAGTACAGCACAATTGTATTTCATATGCATGTGTAGCTGTAGTATTTTAGAATTCACACTGGATCATTTATATATTACTTGTTTATCTTGTAACAAAGTGTAAAAGCTTTAGCAGTTGGAGTGAAAGTATCAAAAGATTAATTTTAGTCCTTGGAATTTAACTTTAAAGCTATAAATCCAACTGAAATACTATTGTCTTACTCTGCTAACACATTATTCTCTACTACTGTTAAAATCAATGCGTAAAAGCTAAGTGAACATTTTATAAATAAACTAGCTTATAAAATATTAAATATGTATATTATTTCTGATATTTATCAGAAGTATCAAAAGATATTTTCCTTTTATAATTAAAAAGTCTGTTAATCATAATAGAAATCTCAGGCATTGTTATTTTTTTGTCAAATAAGATGAATACCGAGAAAAATTTGTAAACCACATAATATTAGAGACTAATTAATCATACTACTAGTACAATACATTATTAGTATGGTAATGGAAGAAAATCCAAATGAAATAATTTATTCTATTCCATTGTCCACTAGACAATGATATGGTTTCCTGAAGAATCGATGGAATAGGGAAAATGTTGAAAATCAGCTGTGTAATGAGCTGCACTGAAGTGAATTTTCATCGTAAGTAGATGAAATCATACTGCATAATAATAATGATTGACTGTTGGAACCTGTAATATTCCTAAGGCATAAAAAGTTGTGGAGAAAATTTCAACATTTATGAAGGTGATTTAAATGAGTCAGTTAGCAAAACTTGTTACTTATTGAAAATATATTTATTTTTCTAATGTCATTAATCGTGCGTTAGAAGAAATACTAGTTATGATTGTCAGCAGCATGTGACAATCATTCATTATGTCATTTTGACATGTGACAATCATTCATTATGACATTCATTATGTCATTTATCACAACCTTTAGATACTTAGAGTCATAAAACAACAAATTAGTATCATTGTACGTAATGTATTAAAAGTAATTTCTCAAATAATAAATTTTCTTATAGGCCATGAAACAAGTTTAAAGAAAAGTGTTTTTACTTTAGCCAACAAATAGAAACAATACAGTTTTCAAAAGATAGTTGCTTAAAAATATTTACTTACTCTAAAAAATAGAATTTTTCAGTTTATTTATTGAAAAAGTCAACATTGAAAGCAAATTATTGCTACATTTTACATTGTATTTTAGGGATATATGTAAAGTTAAAGCATCATTTTTTATTCTGATAAACTACAATTAATTTTATTAAAGTGAATGTGTTTATCATAGGATTTATCATATTAATTTTTAAATTTTTTTCTTGTTCTCCAAGAGTTTTCTGCTTCCATCTTTCAGCTTTCTGAAAAATAAAGGCTTAAAATTATTTATTTAAAATGTATTGTTCTTTTTGATATTATTAAATATGTAATTATTAGAGTTAAATATTTGTATACATTTGTATGATCAGATTGAGTGATTGGTGCATTTGAAGAAGATATAGAACATGCTAGCCAAAACTTAGGAAGATTGAGTTATAGCATAAGTTAGTCATTTTAATAATAAAAGGTTCTGAAGCCAGTTGAAACCTCTGTACATAATTATTTAGAAACTAAATATGTCACTTTTTATTTCTTTCTAAATATATTACTTTAAAATGGTTTTAGTGCAGTGTTCAATTACAACAAAGGCAATAAAATGAATAGCAATTAAGAAAGAGAGGAGATGTGAGTCTTATTTTACGACAGATTTAGAAATAATTTCTCCCTGGTTCTTCTTTGTATGAGGTAGAACCAATTGGTGATTCACATTACTACCTATAAAGTTTTGTTAAAATGCAGATGTTTAGGAACTTTTCTTCATTGATAAGTAGATTTTATTCAGCTTCCTTATTCTTATGGTTATAGCTATGTTCTATATCATATCCATGTTCTCACAAAACCAACACTGTTGCAAAACCCCAGAAAGTCTGACCTTAAATTAGTGTTTCTTAGCTAAAAAGGTTCAAAACCACTCGAAAGTGTGCTCCAATAGAGGAATTTACAGCTCTCAAGAGCCTCCAGAAGCCGATGATACCGCAAGGTAATTTGATCTTAAGCATAATATTACCTGGTGCGTTTGAGAGTGTCTGTTCTGTAAAATACAGCTTGAAAAGTTTCCTCTTCTTATCTGAATAGAACATTTCTATCAAAAGAGTTTATATAAACTACAAAAAAAAAAATCCATGAGACAGTTTTTTTCATGAACCTTGGGTAGCCCCGAATAAGATATTGTTTTTGTGTGGCATCCATGCCTATTGGTGTCTACTTGCTACTTAGACTGATATGTAGGTAATTATGTTAACCCTTATCAAATCTTTAACCAGACTGCCTTCTTTTCTAGTCTTAACTAGTCTCCAGCATTGATTTAAGTTTTCCATCTACTAGGTGGTCCAATGTCTACAAAAATGTATCACAGCTACATTATTAGCTACCAAATCCAGCCCCCTTAATACACTGTAATCTTTTTACATCAGGGTCTCAAGAAGATTTAAAACAAGAATCTAAGAAATAGGGAGGAAACCTAAACGACTAGACTGCCACCATAAATGATATATGGATATCCTGCATGCCTGGTGTAGATGTTATATATTTTACTCAAGTTAATCCGTAGGTCCGACATTTTCCATGCCCTGTTCTGAGTATAACCAAGACCGTGGACACTGTTACATAATCAAAAACATCATTGCCAGAGAACTACAGGAACACACGTGATTGGTCCTCTAAAAACATCTGGTATTGAATTTAATGCTGGTTCAGAAGAGAATACTCACGCAGTGGTTAGAGGCAACCATTGTGTATATATGTTCTCTGAAATTTTTTTGATGACCGTATCATTACCAAAAGTCTTCAGACCACTAACCAGGACATTTATCAGATTACTTCACTATACTTTGTAAGGAAGCTTTAAGCCCATTATCTTAAAATTCTACTATTCCAAACAAATCTCGGTTTCATTTTTCTTATTCGACTTTAATTATTGTTATTTTTATTGTATTCCTAGGTACATCTCTCCTTAGATGCCTGATCACCAAGACCTGCCAATGGTTGTCATGCTCAGTACATGATACAGTTATTCCTTCAAAGCCAACAAGAATGTGAAGGCTACCCCATCCCTAAAAACTAGAACCTCAACTTCACAATGACTCTTATCCTGTTTTTAACAGTATCAAAGGTCAGACTTTGTCTCAAAAGACAACAGGGAATGACCAAGTGTTCATAGGTACCCATCATTTTGCCACTGACTTGACTTGATCAAACTTCAGTCAGGTCTCTCTCTACCACAATCCCCTCAATTTTGGCTCCCCGTCACCAAGTTTAAGCAAACACTAAGATGTAGAGCACCCTACCTTAATAGGTCATTTCAAAAATCACTGACCACAGAGAGAATTATGTTGTGTTAAACTGCCTGGATAGTGCTCTGTTCTTCCTTGCACTGCTTGACCAATCTTTCCTCAAACTTCCAATCAGCCTGCTGACCTTCCCTATAAAAGAAAAGCCGCTTTTCTCTGTTTTATTTTCAGTTCATGCAGAACCTCAAGTAAAGCATTCTCTCTGTTGCAATAGTCTTTTCAAATGACTCTTCTTACTTAAGTACAGATTTGTTTTTGTTTGACAATATTATGGACATGAAAAACATTAACATATCTCTTTAGAGACTTCTTGTGCATTTTATCGAGTGTTCAAGCTACAAAACATTTATATTAATAAATTCCGTGCACAAATTACACCATTTTGAACATTTTTCTCATGCAGCTCTCATAATTCAATTGAGAAACATGAAACATATTTAAAAACTTAATTATTTACGGCATTCTTTTTATAACAAGAAGAAACAAAGCTTTCCATTTTTCAGGGCCCTCTAGCATATCTAAACAGTAATTTCACGTGAAAGGGCCATTCAGAATTATTTATTTATTAGCTATTATTCAAATTAAAATCAGTTTATGAAGGACTCCAATAAAAATGTATGGTTAATTTGATCACGTGGTTAAATGAAATCATGAGTACCTTGACTAATTTTATTGCAGATTAATCAAAATTATATAAATCTGAAGCAAACACAGAAGAAAGTAATGCTCAACACCTTTGTGAAAAATCTCTACCCTGTTAAACCGAGAAAAAAAATTACTTGGTTGTTATTTTGTTCCGGTTTACTTTGGTAACCACTAACAATACAAGCACAACAAAAATTTAAAAACATATATATATAAATATATCTGTTAAAAACATATATATAAATATATATTAATATGTTTTGTTATATGTAATATGTATACATAATATATAAAAACATATTAAACATAATATATATGTTAAAAACACATTCTAAAACATATGTATATGTGTATATATATATGTATATATGGGTTTTTCTAACAAATAGAAACTTAGGAAACAAGACAAGAATCTGGGGGAGAAAAATAGAGAGAGAGGAAAAGGAAAAAAAAAGACTAAAAGTCTGGTACCTCTTGAGAATCATTTGGGGGCCAAGAAAACAGGCTTCTAGTTCTATGGTCCCATTAGCAGCACTTTGTGATAATGCATTTAACATAATTGGTTCTAATAGCTAGATTTACCTAGGCATCTCAACTGAACCTCCAGAATTCTGAGAAAAAAGTATATAATTAATTTGTTGATTATATCATATATTGTGTGTGTTCTATAGACTGTATAATACATCTATATTATTTATATAATGTATTTATAATACATAAATAATCTATAAAATAAAATCATAGAAATTACTCTTTTCAATATGAAAATATGAATTAAACACCTGTCAAGGATTTTATTAAATTTATTAATAAATGAGAAAACAAGATGATTAGACTGGTACAAAGGAGATAATGAGGACTGAAGAACTTTGAGTCACATGAATAGTAAAATAAATTTCCTAATTGATACAAAATTCATAAATATTTAATAAGACAAAAAGTCTGTAAGGTATGTGGTTATCATTTCTACTGCAGGGATATTTATATATCCCTGGCATTACAGAATATTCTGTCCCCTTATCAGATAATGCATAGCAAAGATGCATTATTCTAGATAACGAATTCTTGGGTGACTGTCTGAAGCAATGACATGAAATACATATGCAAATATCTCGCGTTTCGTTTCCTAATTTTTATCAGTATTACTTAACATCACTTGCTCAGAAATTAAAGCCTGTCGGTTTTTCTGCCAGTTTAATTGGTTATCACATCCACCTTCAAAGGATTCTACCCTTTAGAAGTCACCACAACCGTTGAGAGTATTTGTAAGTAGTCGCTGTACTGAGCTTCAGACCATCAAACCCTTCTCTTCATGCATGGTGGATAATCTCTGCACCATGTTAGTATACTAACAAATACGGCTGTTGTAGCTGGTTTGCTGCTCTTCCTTCCGTTTTTTTTTTTTCCTGTGGCAATTATGTTACCACAGGTATGCAAACAATAACTTTTGCAAATGGTTTGAGGAAATGATGTGTCCAAATAGAACATGCAGGCCGACTAAAAGCTCTATGGATTACAAGGATAATTTGCAAATACTTCATTATCGACCGTAATAATTCTACAGATTTTCTTTACTTTTGCACATGTTAAAATCAGGAAAATTTAACCTAAGGCTTTGTATATAATAATTGCTCCAACAGCAATATTCCCTTTTCCAAATTGTTCAAGTTTGTGGTCCAGAGAGAAAAACATAAATTTTAATGAGAAAATAAATATCTATTGTCATGCACCTAAAATATTTCACCAGCGATGAGTGTGATTTGCAGCACTTTTTAAATGACTTACACAGATTTTTAACTTTTTTCAGAAGTGGGTAACAGAAATATTTGAGAAGTTAGTACATACTTTTAGCACAAGATAAATGTAATAAATCATATGAATTAGCAAATGGTAAATGAGAGTATTTGTATGTATTATTTTCTGTTTACAAGAAGTAGTCATTTTTACAGTATTTGTATCATTATTAATATCTGATAAAGGATGATTTTTTATAAAAAGTTTTGGTGTTAAATTCTTGGCAATTCCAAATAAGTGATTTAGCTCTCTTATTTAATAGAGCTAAATATATATCCTACTACTTCTGATAGTAAAGAGACAAGTAATTTTTCATTTTGGCCAAGAAAGTATCAGTCATTGTTCATTGTTCTTTTTTTTTGAGATGGAGTCTTGCTCTGTTACCCAGTCTGGAGTGCAGTGGCAGGATCTCAGCTCACTGCAATCTCTGCCTCCCAGCTTCAAGGGATTCTCATGCCTCAGCCTCCCAAATAGATGGGATTACAGGTGTACACCACCATGCCATTCCTGTTTTGAAAAACCTTTAATAGATATCTGTAGTTGATCATATTCCAATTGATATACACTTCTTTGCAATTAGTTATTATTTAAAATTATAACTTTAATAAATATTTTATGTGTTGTTGAAAATAACATATATTCTTCAATTCTTAGATTGGATCAGTTTTATATTTGTATTCCATAATATCTATTTTATTTGTGATATTATCTGCTTGTTTATGTTACACTGATGTTGAATATTTTGCATTTGCTGCTCCACATATGCCTTTATTTGCTTAGAAACTGTATTTTGTTTATTTATTTCATTCTTGCAGTGGTTAACTAAAAAAATACAGTACATGTTTCTCACTTAATAAAATCAACAAACACATTCATTCTTCTCACAGACAATGAAATGAACATAGGGCATTTTTTTTTTTTTTTTTTTTTTTTTTTT
>PVKV010005247.1:17252-117623 GCA_004027835.1 Alouatta palliata | reverse complement strand
TTTTGCCTGGGAAATCTCCTGGCCTGGCTGTCTGTTTCAGTCCCCTTTTTTAATCAAATGAATGGGCGGCAATGCCTTCCCGGAGCTCCAATTGCCTGCTAAAACGGCACCCGGACCCACGTCTTTTGTATCGGGAACCGCTGCGCCGGGGCGCCGCTCCAAACAGCGGCGGCGAAAACGGCCGCGCAGGTGAAAACAGTGGAGCCGGCGAAAACAGCGGAGCCGGTGTAAACAGCTGCGCCGGCCAAACCAGCCGCGCCGGCCAAACCAGGTGCGCTGGCGACCCGTGGGGCTCCTCCCCCTGGGAATCTCCTGGTCTGTGGGCAATAAAAATCCATCTGGGAATGTGGTGTCCACTCACCCTCCACGCTTTCACTGGGAGCTGCAATCCTCAGCTGCTCCTAATCGGCCATCTTGGATCTCTCCGAAAATTATTATATATGCCATATGATAGCAGAGTGCACCCCAAGAAAACTCAGGTGAGACTGAATGTGGTCTACAGGGGCTCAAAGTCTTGAGAATCCCTATGGATTAATAACTAGGGGAAAAAAGCTATTGCTACTAATAATATGTGTTGATACCCAGATCTGGCAGAAGATGGGTTAGATTTAAACACCATTTGAATAACTTACAGTTAGGAAATATTAAATGAACTATACTGAACACTTTCTTGAGTTCTGTAATTCTAAAAGATTTTGAAATTGTCCTAATATCAAAACAAACAAATAGGTAACTAAAAATTTTGAGAAACTAGCAACATCATGTAGTAGGAAACTCATTGAACTGGACTCAGAAGGTGTTATTTTTGTATTTTTCATTCATAATAATTGTACATATTTATGGAGTACATGTGATATTTTCATACATGCATACAATTTCTAACACTCAAGTCAGGGTAAGTAGGATACCCATCAACTCAAACATTTATCATTTTTTTTGTGTTGGGACCATTTCATATCTTTTCACTATTTTGAAATATATAATAAATTATTGTTAACTTCAATCCACAGAAAGCATTATTTCTAGTACAGATGCTTCTTGAATTACAATGGGGTTATGCCCTAATAAAGGCATCATAAGTTGAAAATATAGTAAGTCAAAAACTCATTTTATACATTGTAGAATATCTGTCATTTGCCCTTATGATTGTGTGGCTGACTGGGAGCTATGGCTCAAGACAGCTGCATTGCTAGCCCAGGAAAAGATCAAAATTCAAAATTTGAAGTATATTTCTACTGAATGTGTATTACTTTTGCACCATGATAAAATAAAATGCATCACAAGTAGAACCATCTTAAGTCAGGGGCTGTCTATATAAGTTCTGTTGCTAACCTGAGACACTCATTCCACCTCTCTGATCTCATATGCCTTATTTACAAAGTGAAGGACTTAGGAAATGTGCCACAAAAGTAAATTATAGTCAGTCTCATGTATGATTATGAAGGGAAAATTCTTCAATAAAATACTAGCAAATAGGCTCTAACAGTGTATTAAGGAAAAATGCATCTTGACCATGGAGAGTTTATTTCAGGCAGAGAAGGATTCAAGTTAAGAATTCTGTTAATAGAGTTCATTGCATAAATATTTTGAAGGAGAAACCAAAATTATTGTCTTTATAAACTTCAGATTGTATTTGATACTATTTAGCAACCATTCCAATAAAAGAAAACAAACCTCTGTGCGTTGTAGATACCTTTTTATCTTGATAAAATCTAGAAATCAGTAACAAAGAGTAATGAAGGACTTAAGACATTTCTGTTATAGAAAAGACTAAGACAAGGATATGAACTGTGGCAGCCAATACTCGATGGACAGATGGACATGCCTCCTGGTATAATGCCCTTATGTAGTTATTTCCATATTGAATTTGACTAACCCGTGACTTCTTTAACAAAGCAGAAGATTTGTTAGCAGAAGTACCGTGGTGGCAATCTCAAGGTTTTGCCTTAAAAAGACCTAACACCACACACTTTTCTGTACTTAGAAGCTATACATAAGACATTAAGACATCTGACTATTCTGAAGAGAGAGTCCTCAAGTAGAGACTCTACAGGGTGAGATGCCACAGGGAGACAGAAGCACATGGAATAGCACCTATAAGCCAGACATGTGAGTAATGAAGCCAAAACATTAAGTAAAACCTGCTATTTACATTCCAGTGCCTGGGCTGTAGACTGATTAGCCACAGTAATTAAATTATCATGACATAGGTATACGATTAGGTAAATAAATTAGGTAACAGAGAATCCTGACACGAATTCAAGTACCTAAGGGAATTTAATATATATCTATGTATATATATGTATGTATTTACATATGTAAATATACACATATATCTAAATGAGAATCAAATTGCTGGAGACAAATGAGTAATGGATGCAACAAATGTTGCTTGGACAATTGACATGCAGATGGACAAAAGGAAAAATGTAGAGTTATTATCCCATAATAAAAATAAACTTCTGATGAATCAAATATTTCTATTTTTAAAAATTAAACTATTTAAATACTAGAGGAAAACTGGCAAATATTTCCTATAACCTTCAGATGGGATGCTATTATAAGGAATTAAAACCTCAGAAACCATAAACTAAATGATATATGAAATTGACTAAAGGAAAAATAAAAACAAAAACTTTGGCGAAATCACACTACAAACAAAATTAAATGCCAGACTGGGGGAAATATTTGCAATCTGTTTGACAAATAAATGGGCAAAATCCTTACTCTACAACTAGTTTACAATTGAACAAAATACACAATTTTATTCTTATAAATCATTCTGCAAATGATGAATATTCCATAGGAAAATGAGAAAAGGCTATGAATACGCATTTCACAGATGCAGAATACAAATATCTAGTAAAATTCTTAATAACTTAAAATGAAAACTATAATGAGATAGTACTTTTTATTTGTTTATGCCAACGTTAAACATTTTGAAGAGTAAGAGCATTCGCTTTAGGAAATGTTCACTCTGGAATTGTTATCTGGGGTTCAAATTTTAATATCTCTTTCTAAAAATACTTTTTATTTAAGAATAATGCACATAATGAATATTATTTAAAACTGAAATGTCCTTCTTCATAAAGTATCATCAAGCAAGCATTTGTGTAACTATCAGAAAGCCAGGAAATAAAACAGCCAGCATCATAAAAGTCTACTTTCTGGCACTTTCCAAGGTAACTATTATTCTAATTTTTAATACCATAGTTTAGTTTTATCCATCTTTGAGTTTCATATGAATAGACTTATTCTTTTATATCTGCCTTGCTTTGCTCAATATTATGTTTGTGAGACTTACTTTTGCTATTACATGTAATTGCAATTCTAATGTGTTTATTGTTGAATAAAATATCACTCTATGAATACACGTAATTTTTACCATTCTAGTCCTAACATTTGAGGTGTTTTTAGTTTTTGGCCATTATGTGTAAGGATGCTGTGGACATTCTTGTATGTCTTTGTGTCTATATAGAAAGCAATTCTGTCCTGTTTATACCTAGGACTGGAAGTGCTTACTCACAGGGAACGACTATGTTCAACTTTATTAGATAATGCCAGACTGTTTCCCAAAGTTGTTGTACTGATTTACATTCCTACCAGCAATGCATAAGCATTCAAGGTGCTCCACAACATTATCAATAGTCGATAATATTGCTTTTCTTAACTTTAGCCATTTTGGAATGTGTGGAGCTTCAGTTTTCATTTTCCTTATGACTAATGAAATTCAGCACCTTTTCAAATGTGTATTGGCCATCTGAACTGGTTTTATAGCCAAGGGGATGTACAAAATACAGCAAATCTTCAAATAATGTTGTTTTATAATAACCTTAAGAGAAAAAAAATTGATTTCTAGCTGGGGCCACCGTCTATGTGGAGTTGACACATTCTCCCCATGTCTGTGTGCATATTCTCCAGGTCCTCCAGTTTCCACCCACATCTCAGAGATGTGCACAGTAGTTGAACTGGCAATCTAAAGTGTCCTAGTCCAAGGCTGTGGGTGTGAGTGTGCCCTGTGGCAGGATGGTGTCCTGTCCAGGATGCATTCCCACCTTGCGCCCTGAGCCCCTGGAGAGGCTCCAGCACCCGAAACTCTGAACTGGAATAAGTGGATAAAGTTATCTTCCTTGTTTTTAATAATCTTTCTTAAATGTTTGTATAGCTCACATTTATTTAAATGTTTACTATTAGATGTATTTTGGTCTTTTTTAAAGAGGTTTGGTGATTTTTTGTGACCAGTAATATGCCAGGAACTTAACTCTTATTTATATCAATTCATCTATGGTAAAATTGGTTTTGTTAGTTTTGTTATTTTTTATTTTTTGCTTAAAGTCACAGCTTCCATGAACCTATCAAAGACATTAAGTGAGGGCTTATGATACCTTGCTCATTTTGGATTGTCTGTGTTTTTCTTACTGAGTTATAGGAGCTCATCATATATTCTGTACACAAGCCCTTTGTCTTAACAGTGTTGCAAATATCTTCTTCCATTCTGTGGTTCCTTTTCTACTCTTTTAATACTTCTAATGGTATCTCTACATAAAATGTGTTATTATTTTTTCTTTGAGGCTCTCACTCTGTCACTTTGGCTGTAGTGCAGTGGTGTGATCTTGGCTTACTTCAGCCTCAATTTCCTAGGCTCAAGTGATCCTCCTGCCTCAGCTTCCCTAGTAGGTGGGACGATAGGCATGTGCCACCATGCTTGGCTAATTTTTTGAAGAGATAGGGTCTTGCTATGTTGCCCAGGTTGGTCTTGAACTCCTGGGCTCAAACGATCCTCCTGCCTTGGTCTGCAAAAGTGCTGGAAAAAAGACGTGAGCCATCTTGTCTCATCTTAGCTTTAATAAAATACAAGTATCTTCTCATTTGCATCATGCTTTCTGTATCTTGCTTAAGAAATCTTTTCCTGTCTCAGGCCATGAAGGTAATCTACATTATCCTTCAGAACTGTGCACTCCAGTACAGTAGCAACTAGCCACATGTAACTTCGACTAATGACTTAAAGTTAGGTTAATTGAAATAAAATAAAATAAAATGAAAAGATCAGTTCCTTGTTCATATTAGCCATGTTTTTAAGGGCTCCATAGTCACAGGCATAGACCATTTTCATCATTGCAGAAAATTATACTGGTCAGATATAATAATTTACAGAACAATTTGTACAGTAGAATTCTATTAAAAAAAAAAAACAGTTATTGCTGGGCACGGTGGCTCACACCTATAATCCTAGAACTTTGGAGGCCAAAGCAGGTGGACTGCCTGAGCTCAGGAGTTCAAGACCAGCTTCAGCAACATGGTGAAACCTCATCTCTACTAAAATACAAAAAATTAGCCAAGCATGGTGGTGGGCTCCTGTAATCCCAGCTACCTGGGAGGCTGACACACAGGAATTGCTTGAATCCGGGAGGAGGAGGTTGCAATGAGCCGAGATCATGCCACTGCACTCCAGTCTGGGTGACAGAGCGAGACTGTCTCCACAAAAAAAAAAAAAAAAAAAAGAAGGCCAGGTGTGGTGGCTCACGCCTGTAATCCAAGCACTTTGGAGGCTAAGGCGGGCGAATCACCTGAGGTCGGGAGTTCAAGACCAGCCTGACCAACACGGTGAAACCCCATCTTAAAAAATTAAAAAAAAAAAAAAAATACATGTTTAAATGTTTAACCCAATTAAAAAAAAAAAAAAAACGAGTATCAAAACCACAACACTGTCTGCATGTGTCCGAATTTGCATATGTACATAAGAAGTCTGGAAATAGGTACATCAAATGCTAACAGCAAATTGGAAGGCTTTAAGTGACCCCCAAAAGCAAATAATAAGCAAACACGTTGCAGTATCTGTCTGAATGAGAGTTTAAAATCTACATATCTCTGTTAATGAGAAATAAGTTATAATTTTTTTACTGAAAAAACAAAATGTAATAATTTTTATTTTTTAATTAGAAATATCAGTTGCAGAACTGTTGCACACAACTGTCTTCATGTGTATTGTTCAGGTCCAAGGGTGTCACTTACACAGGCAATAATAAGGGCTGTGCAATCCTGTCAATGAGAAATCATGTATCTGGAAAGAAAGACCTTTTTCAGTTTTGCTGCTAAAATAGCCGGGAAACATGTTTCATCTTGTCCCCAGTACACATGTGAGACAGCCTGAGGCTTATATTGGGTGTTAAATATTATTTTTCATTAAAAGGAAATAGAAATCCTTGGAGAATGGCTGACTCAATATCTGGGGGCTTGAAAAAGTCGTCCTGGGAGTAGAGCATCTTGTTTTTGCCAGAACTTGAGCATTCTATGAGAAAATCCCTGAGTATTTCTTTAGGAGCAGGCATGCATCAAGTTTTAGCAATTTCGTCAAAAAGCCTAAAAACAAATGACATTTAATAAAATGCATTGGAAGATATCTATAAAACAAAAATAAAAATATAATGATATGTGATTGTTTTTGTTAATTACAATGCCTATGGGATAGTTGATATAGGTGAATAAGTGTTGTTCCTATGACGTATATATTGAATTTTTCTTTATCTATGTAGGAAAGAATGGGTAGATTAAGGAATTTTGAGCAAACCAGATAATCCTGGGGGAAAAAAGAGATTTTACAAAGAATCAGAAGGACAGGGGAATAACCAGGTAGTTCCAGAGAGTGTATCAACATGACAGACAAGCAGAAGGGCCCAAGGAGGAAGCACACTCCTCGGACTATTTTCTCATCTCCTGAATTAAAAAACCTTGGATAAGCTTTCTAATGATATGCGATTAAAGCATACCCATGTTTCTTAAAATGCTAACAAACTATCAAAATTATGAACACATTTGAGAGGAAAACAACTTTTGCAATGCAGGCCATGGAGGAAAAAAAAATCTAAAATGTTGTCTTTGTTTTGTTTGAAGACGATGAGCTTGAAAATTCCATTTATAAGAGGAGTTTTATTGGACAAAAAGGATACTTTGAGGATCCATCTAGATTTGAGAGACCCCAGAAGATACAACCAAGTCTCCTACCATGACCAGGGATCAATTAATTAAGTTAAAACCCATCATTTTAGCAGGTGTGTGAGTTAATATTTTCTTTTGAGTCTGGCAAGATCATTGTAATTCTGCAGAAAAATAAAATAGCCATAAAAAGGTGAAGAAATGAATCAAAAGCACAGTTTATTACTTATGAATTAGAGTAAGTAAAAAGTATAGAAACAAAATTTGAAACCATGCTGATACTCCGTTTCCAAGGTGACTGAATAATTAAAAGAAGTGGTAAATTAGATTCTTGATTGTATTGAGATGGTTTAGATAATTTGGTTAATTACATTTAAATCAATTTTAAATATTTAAGATAACTCATGAAATGTAGAAATAAATATTTGTGATGTTTGAATGCTTAGAAACATTGTGTTAAGTAGATTTACAGATTTCAATAAACCAAATGTTAAATAAGGAAGCACAAATAAAAGTATGTTTCATATCCAGTCTTGGTGTATTCATAAAACAAAAGCTTACTTATGATCCAACAAAGTACAGTTAAGAGATATTTTGAGGGAGTCTCTCTGTGGTGATGAGACAGTTTTTTATCCAAGTTATGGTGGTGGTTACTTGCATCTACACGTAGGAGGAAATTTCATATTATTATACACTCTCCAAACATAAATAAACAAATAATGTCAATTTATTTTTTTTATTTTTCGTTTTTTGAGACTGAGTCTCACTCTGTTGCCCAGCCTGGAGTGCAGTGGCGAGATCTCTGCTCACTGCAACCTCCGCCTCCCGGGTTCAAGTGATTCTCCTGCCTCAGCCTCCAGAGTAGCTGGGATTACAGACAAACACCACCATACCTGGTTAATTTTTGTGTTTTTGTAGAGAGTGGGTTTCATCACGTTGGCCAGGCTGGTCTCAAACTCCTGACCTCAGGTGATCCACATGCCTTGGCCTTCCAAAGTGCTGGGATTACAGGAGTTGAGCCACTGTGCCTGGCTGACAAATAATTTTAAAAGAGAACGTGTAAAATCTAATGAAATCCGAATAATGTCTGTACCTAAGTTAATAGTATTATATTAATGTTAATGTCCTGATTTTGACATGTACTATGGTTATGTAAGATATTGTCATTGACGGAAGCTGGTTGAAGGGTACATGGAAATTCTGACTATTTTTGAAACTTCTAGTGAATCTTAAACTATTTCAAAATAAAAATATTATAAAAAATATACAGAGGTATTAGTAATCTCATAAGGAAGAGACATAGGCTGTTCTAGTGGTGCAAGCAGGTACATCCCTTTGCCTCATTTGGAGGCTCTGGCTGTGAACTCAGGTTTTGGCAAGATGTCAGATAGGTCTTGCTGAGTCTGCTAGTCCAGCTTTGTTATTTCTTGTTGCTATTAAGACTATTACAGGATTTAATGCAACAGAAAACAACTATAAGCATAAATACTACAAGACAATCATCTATGTTTATATACAGTAATTCTGCCCTTTGAATGGTGCCTCCTTATAAATTAATCTTCAGGCATCTTCCTAGATCATGTCTTTCCACATAAAAGCCTTTTGCTATAAAAGTTGCCACATTCCCATTTAAAACCACCCATTTGTTCTCCTTGCACTTAGAAAGCAAAGCTCCTTACAATACTTCAATGACCTATAAAATCTGCTTACTGTTGACATTTGTAATCTAGTGTTGTGAACTCCCCCTCTTCCTCACAGCATCATAGATACAGCGGCCTCTTCCATGTTGCTAGAACATACCCAGCGCGCTCCTGCCTGATGGTCTCTGCATTTGCTGCTTGCTCTCCCGTGCAGTCACACACTATCTAAAATGACCTCGCTCGTCACTCTCTCATCAAATAATATTATCTTCTATATTAATATATTTATTTTTTTCTCCCTGTCTTAATTCAGAGCCTAACATATAATTGGTGCTCAATAGACTTTTTTTTTGAAAAAATGCATGAATGAATGAATGAATGAATGAATGAATAAAAGCTCCTATTAATAGTGCTTATTCTGGGAAATATGACTGACAGTGAGAGGACTCACATTCTACTTCTTACACCCCAGGGCAATTTGATATTCTTACACCAAGTATAAGCTAATTTTGCAACCGAATTTAAAAAATACATGCACATACACATGTTCGTACTTAGAGTAGATGACTATGAAGGTAATTTCCGTCTTCAGCATTCTACATCACGTTTTCCAAATATTATCTCAGGATACAAGGAAGAAGTATAGCACAGTTTAAATGGTAAGGTGTCAAGACAGAATCAATGTATTCCATTTTTCAATTATGAATTACTGCAAAAGCATGAATCAATGTCAGTATCTAAGAGCCTTCCAGATATCCCTTAATATACAGATTAATGTATGCACCTGGGTTCTCACCCTTAATTCCTATAAAGATTAGGTCAAGACTCTGGCCACCAGTCAGGCTTTGGAGAAAATAGAGGCAATGTCATTTTGGAGGGTTGAAGTGGGCGGTGAGGCAGTGTGACGAATGTTTGCAGATGGATTCTCTCCTTCTCCATCTGGTCCCTGCATATGAGAATGCAGAATACGCGCTCCTATATCTTGGCCCTCGCTTTGAGCGTAATTACTGTTAACTTTGAATGATTTGACTTATCTGTTATGAGGTAGACAGATAAGGGTTCAAAAGGAGAAATTATTAAAATTTTGCTATCCCCTTCCCTTTTCTGTAAAGTATTTAGGAAGTCTTCAAAAATACAGAAAATATGCCAAGATAAGATAAAAGCAGAAGAAAAAGAGAAGGCCAGGAGGGGCATGAACATGAAATGGAACCAGAAATGAGGATTAAAATTTCTGCGTCTCTCAGACACCTACGCTCTTGCAAATATGGTGTAAATATTGGCTATAATCTTTCTCAAATACAGTTTAGAAATGAAAACTGGATAAATTAGACCTTTTGCAATATTTCTAATATAAGTTAAATCAAATCAGTTGTTTTGTCAATTCACACCTATTCCTGATAGAAAAACACAAAGAACTTTCTCCTGAAAGTCTCTGAAAAAAGGATGTTATTCTTAATCTCATTCTTGCAGGTATTTAATCTCATTGCTTTTATTTACATGGGGGTACTGGCATAACTCCAAGATGCAATTAGGTGGAAACAATTCTATGGTGATGAGGGTGATGGTGGGTGTGAAGCGGAGGGGGAGGTTGTGAAGGACACTTTAAAATAAATACATGTACTTTTAAAATAATCACACGCATTTTCTTTTCTTCAGTCATTCCAGGATGGGAATTGGCAGGCATACTTTCTTTTTTTTTTTTTCGGTACCAAATTAGAATCTGCCCCTAGGACTGAGGAAAACAGGGCTGGGGAGAATGATAGTTAAAAGCCAATAAGAATCATTTATTTCTGCCTCACTGGTCACACATATTTTGGGTGTATGAGTCAGCACAGTGTGAGAGGAGTGTTTGGGCTAGACTTTATCAGAAGTTATGTAAATTTTTCAGACTGACGAAAGCTATCCTGGCTAGTTATTTGAGGCTTTGGGTAGAAGTAGGGCTGAAAAGGTCGGGGAGCTGAACTTACTTTGTCACCGGGACAGCTCTGACTGGGCCACTTCTCTGTTCCAGAGCCCTCTGAAAGCTCCTTTCTGGAGTTCATAATATTGTTTTATGCCGAAATTGCTCAATTTGGTCCACCCATGTGTTGTCAACTCTGAAATACTTGACAAAAGATCTCAGCCTGTCAAAGCAGTCTTCCACATCATATCAGATACTCAGGGCATTTGCTAGCTGGGAGGAGGTTAATGAACTGAGTACATTCTATGTGCTTAAATGTATGTGGTTCTTAAGAGGGGGTGGCAAAGATCAAGCTGTATTTTCCATCCACGGAAAGCATACAATCTGGTGGCAAAGACAGGCATGGACACAGCTCTCACAGAGCAAAGTAGAATGTGGTCATTGCAGGACAAGCATGGGGATTTGGGAGCATAGAAGAGAAGAATGGAATTGTAGGAAAGTCTTTTGTATCCCTCTTTTTTGGGGGGCCTATCATTTAGCAGACACTTAAAGTTTAGCAGGCACTCAAAATATGCTAGATAGATGAATAAATAGAAGAGATATTAACTGTGCAAGAAACAGTAAACTAAGAAGGTGTAGAGATGAGTAGAAAAAACACTTGAGTAGGAGAATTACACGGTGGCCACACAAGCATGGTGAGCAACAGCATCAGCTAATACTGGGTGAGGAATATTGGTCTGGAATATTGTCAAAACAAGGCAGTATTCTTGGACCCGTTAATTTTCAAAGAAACACTTGTATGTAATAGTCAAAAATGAATTTGGGAGCACATACAAGCCCTTGAAAAATAAAGGCAGACAAATGCAGTTAGAAGATTGAGGTTGGTTAATATAAGAAATATAAACAGAATACTGTAATGTAATATATGGTGTGACGTGATGATGTGATATAAAGCCAAGGTTTTCTAAGGAAGACTGCTACACTTACCATGCTGCTGCTCCCTATCTTGTAGGCATGAGGAGCTAGGATAATATGTTATATCGTCATGATACTTGCACAGCAAGACAGGGGTAATAGAGGTGGGTTTAAAGAGGAAGCTATGCATAAACCTGTTGGTAGGGTTAGAGAATACCAGTAAGGTATGGTGAGGCCCTGGAGCTGTTAACACTGGGGAGCCATTGCTACCCTAAGAGCTGTCCCAGCAACGGGGTGGTGATGGGGAGGAAGGCAGCAAATCACACTGCCATGTGTGTACCTATGCAACAATCTTGCATGTTCTTCACATGTACCCCCAAACCTAAAATGCAATTAAAAAATATATTGAAAAAGAAAAAAAGAAAGAATGACCTGTGGCTGTAGATGAGGAAGGAGGACAATCCCTAGACAGGAGCTGCAGCCTTCTGGAGAGCCCCATACCACTGTCAACCTGTGACCCATGTGAGAGCCAAGGAAATAAATCCCCTAATCCTTCTTGCCTCCATATTTCCTTCTGGTGTCTCCTATTGTACAGATATCTAGAGGGCAGGGAGACCCATGGTGTGGTCCTTACAGCTCAGCCTCTTGGAGCACAGAGCAGGCAGGGCAGAGAAGGATGAAGAATGACTCTGGGGTAAAGAACAGAGCAAACCCACCCCAATCAGGAAAGGGGAAGGCCAAAACTCATTTTGCTGATGGAATCTTGGGAAGTCTGGTTTATTTACCTCATGATACCTTCAGTTATCATGGCATTGTCACGGTGAATTTATGGACACCTCAATAGAGATGGAAGGGACAAACTGCTTCTCAATTAAATAGGCTTGTTATAATACAGAATTAGCTCCAATCTCTAGCTAATCTAATCTCTTTCATCCGGCACGTCTATCCCATAAACTGTCATGGCTATTATCATTTTCTTCAGTATCAGTGACCTGCATATGCACAGCATCACTACGTTGGCGGTATTAGTACCAGACACCACACATGCTTCCCAAGACAGGTGGCTCTTGTTAAGACTTTGCAAATCTATTTGTCTCCTTTATTCAAAAGCAGCATTTACACATCAACACTCTTAAATCCCTTACATTTTTTCCATGCCTCTAGGGGAGAAAAAGCCACCTAGCTTTATTTACAAGTCAAGCTGTAAATAAACTTGGAGAAATGCATTCAGATGTATGCTTCTGAGGTCAGTATTATATGCCGGATGTGGGAAGGGTATTTTATATTAGAAAAATGTTTTACTATGAGAACAAAGGGAGTGGAGGAGGATTGTTAAGCCTCTGAAAAAGTGTTACTCATCTCAGAGGCCTCTAGCTAGGATACAAAGAGAGAGAGGAAGTCAGGTGGTTTAAAATAATATTCTTACTCTCAGAGAAATTCGCCCTAGACCAGTTTGACTATCTGTGTATTCAGGGTGAATTCTAACCACAAACCATCTTGTACAAGAAATGTCATAAGCTTCCTTTCAAAATAAATACAATCTGACTTTGAGCTTCTAAGATGCTGGGCTAACAGGACATAAAACATCAATTTGTATTGCTACACATTCTCCCCACTCACAAGAGCGCACAGTCTGGGCTTTAGTGCTCTTCAGGGATCACAGCCAGCCTCCTCCTCATCAGGCTGCCAGGGAAGGATCACAGGCCCCTGAATTTGGGGAAACCCCTGGCTTCCATTCTCTTCTGTGTACTGGGACTGTCTCCAAGGCACTCATCTCTCTCTCTCCACCTTCTTCATGGTATAGCCTCAGTGAGTTTAGGTTTTCTTAAAGACTGGGAAGAAACGCTGCCCTCCAGAAACTCAGATGTAGAGTCCTGCTAAATTGGCTAGAGGCTGGTGAAAGTAAAAATATGATAGAAAACAAGACAAGACACCTCTCATCTTTTCCAAATCTCTCAAGACAGAAAGAACAAATCCAAACTGATATGTAAAGAAGTTTTGGTGCCCTGGTGGCCGTCCCCAAAGCCCTCCACTCATGGTGAGCCCTAGAATGATGGTTTCCTCCAGCTCTGAGGAGCAGGCCTGGAAGGAAGGCACTAAGATAACTCCTGTGGCTACACAGAGGACTCAGTCCTGCTTCCTGAGCTCACTGTCTACCAGGCAGCAAACATGCCTGTGACTATAATAGCATGGAGAAATGCCACAATGGAGGAGGTGTGGGGAGAGTGAAGAACCTCCTGGACCAGGAAGCCTGTCAAAGAGCAGCAGAGATGGAGGAGAGAATATTTGGTCTATGTATAATATCAAGGATCAATGCAGGTGGGATCTGCAGGCATGGAAGTTGCTTTTCTCAGGGAGATTAAATAACTTGCTCAGATTATGCAGCTTGCATAGGTTATTCTCAAATAAGAGAGAGCCTAATATCTGTGGGAATAAGAGGTGTCACTGTTCAAGTTCCCCGGGAAGTAGACGCCGAGACAGATTTTTATGCAGGAAGCTTGTTGGGATATAGTCAATACCGGAATCACCTATGAGAGAACACAACACAGAAGCACAATCAGACAGAATTAAAAGTGAAATTGCAAGGCATTTGCCAAAGAGGCCTCAGCAGACCCCATGGCAGCTCTGGAACAGGGAAAGCCCTGCAAAAGAATCTCAAATTCAAGCAAGGAATCCAGGCTTTTGCAGGCCCTAAGAGGTCAATGATAAGATGAAGCTGCTCTTGGAGAAGGGTCATAACTTTGGAACAGGAAGTTTCCTTTGGCTGAGGGCAATTCCAAGGGAGGAACCCAGCTATAAGCCCTTGGCAGGTAACACTCCTGAAGGCTGAGGGAATGAGCTATGTCCTGCAGGAGGAGAGCTGGGCATCACACTATTGCATGCACCGCAGAAGCCACAGTCCAGCATTGCTCTGTCATGTCAGGGGGGGCAAGGGAGGATGATGCATTCATTAGAGTGTGCTATACTCCCATAACAATACTCCCCAGACACCTTAAAGGTTTCCTTTTGTGCCTGTCACTCTTTTTGGAGGGTTGAGTAGCTACTTGTGGTAACTCAGGAGTTCAGGTTCCTTCAGTCTTCCAAAATTGTAGTAAAAGGCAGAGAAGGAGAAGAGAGGGTTACAATAAAGGCTTTAGGGTGCTGTTTGCATGCGGTGTACCTGGCTTCCTCCTACTTTCCACTGATGAGATCCATTCACGTAGATACAACTTAAGTGCGGACTGATGGGAAATACAGTCTTTCACATGCCCAGATAGAGGAAGTGGGGTTGGTGAGCATGTAGGTAGTCTTTGGTTCAGGGATGGCTGCCCAGTGTCTGTGTAGAACAGGGTCACTGGGTAGCACACACTGGCTAGCATCTAGCACCAAACAGAACGCTCAGGATTGTTCATGTGTTTATACAAATGAATATTCAAAAATCTTTCAGATTTGTGTTTTCTCCAGCAACACTGACTTGCTCTAAAGTTATAAACATCTTCTTAAAAAATGAAAAAGCTCATCAATCATACAGTGTAAATTATATATTGAAAGTAGCAAAGTGATATTTTTAGAACTGTCACCGATGCTCCCCTCCTGACTTGTAGTTTTATATACTATTTGACATTTGTCAAACCAGTAGCACAGATCCTGGGTAGGGGCCTGAGGAGTCGGGGAAGTTGTTCACAGACTTCTCCGTCTTCACAAAGGGGTTGAACATTATTCTAGGGGCAATGGAAACTGTCTGAAGATTTAAGTAAGATGATAACACACCACATCCTATCTGGAATATGATCCTCCATACAAGTAAGCAACCTGTCCATTATCTTGACAGTCATTTAATCACAATGTGTACCAGAAATTTATCTGTAGCTTAAATCAAGATCTCAAGCATATTCTTATTTACAAAAATTTGACTTAATCCAAAGAATTTTTTTTTGCATAACCCTCTTACTTGAGCTACTTCCAGAATTAAATTTGATCAAATGAAACCACCTCCTTTCAAGAGAGAACTAACCCTCTTACATGAGCTACTTCCAGAATCGAATTTGATCAGATGAAACCACCTCCTTTCCAGACAGAACTTCCAAAGTATCTGCTTATCATGCAGTCGCCCTAGCTCCCTTCTCCCTTCATCAATGGGTAGAGTTGAAAGTTTAGCCCACTTCTAGACAGCCGTTAGGAATATCTTATCCTACTGTAAACTGAAGACTACAAAGACTGCTTTTCCAACAGTGACTTGATGGCAGAGGAGAGGCCAGGTGAGCCTGTGCCCTGACTTACAGGTGGCAACAATGATTTCTGAATCATAGCTCATGCAAAGTCCTCAATAATCTGCTTTCTCCTGTGGGTCAGACTTAGCTGAAAATAAACATGTCACAGGAAGCCTTTCTATAACTTTTTCCTCCTTTCTCCCACTCCTGAGGCATTCTGATTGGGGATAGCATTTCATTGGCGTTCTTTATTTTTCTGCAAGCAATGAATGCCTGAGAGCAGGGGCTCCAACTTAGACATGTCATGTGTGCCACAGTATTTGGCAGAGCTCCTTGCAAGGGGATCAATAACAGTTTGTTACAAGTACAGGAGTGGGACCCAGGCTTGCCCCAAAAGTACTTGTGGGACCTCATGGAGTAGATCACTTAACAGTTTGTTGCCCTCAGCACTCTTATCTGAAAGTAAAAGAAGTTGGACGTTTTCTAGGCCCCTTCAAGCATTCACCACAATCACCTTAATAAACTAAATGGTTGGATTCACGTTCATGAATCCAACCATTTAGTTTATTAAGGTGATCGTGGTGCACTGCCGTCTCTGGGATTAGGAAGATCTATATTTGAATCCTGACTCTGCTACTCACAAGCTGCAAAAGTTATTTAATCTCCCTGAGAAAAACAGCTTCAATTTTGCCATTTCATGTTGAGGAATGAAAGATATATAGAGAAATATCTCAGCACAGGCATGCAACAAACAGAGGTTTAATATATGAGATAAGTAGTAATAATAGAATAATATGAGAAGTCTGCAAGACAGAAAGTTCTAATGCAAAAAAAAAAAAAAAAAGTGATGTTTGTAGGATACCCTCTTGTTTTAGTTACCAACTAGGGCCAGGCTGTGGTATAGACACTGAGGTTAAAAGATACTAAGTTTTTTTTTTTTTTTTTTTTTTTTAACAAAGCTGACGTCATATAGGTAGACTCAATTATGATGATAAGACAGCATTACTTTTTATTTGGGATGCTTCCTTCTGAAAGCCAATAACGTAAGGCAAAAGAAGAAACAATCTTTAAATGCAGGGACTGTTTATAGAGAAATAAGCCAGGAAAAAATGCACTTTTAGATATTTGAACAAGACTTTGTAAGGTCTACCCTAGCCTAGACCTACTCCATCCATAGAGCTGCACATGCTCATGTGTGTCTGCATGCATGTGTTTGGGTGTGTGCACCTGTTTGCATGCACACACACACACTTCACACACACACTTGCGCCTTTCCAGCAAACATTCTCAGGCTTTGCAGACTGGCTCACTAACTCAGACGGCAACAGCATCAACATCTGTTATCTTTTCACACCAAGAGCAGTAGAACACGTTGATATGATGAGAAAATGCATCTCTCAATCAGCTCTGGGTAAAGGGTAGACGCCAAATAACTATATTTTTAAAATTGAGAACACTGTGTGCATCTTCCAAGTGATGCTGGTAAAAGGTTGACTCACTCATAAATACAGGGATGCAGCTGGTAGGAAGGGATGGATTTTCCCAGCAAGGGGTCCCTAAATGGCAGCAGCCTGCCAGAAAAAGGCATGTGAGGCACTGAACTAATTTGGCTGTTTGTACTCTCTTTTGCCCTTTCATTTGGTCGAGCTCTGGAATGTTAACACCAGCTGAGAGACAGCAAGCCACACACGGCTTTCACATACAGAGGGGCCAGCCACTGGAAACCACATTTTTGGACTGAATTGATGAAGATTATACATGAGGTCTTGCGAGATCACCATCCTTCCCATCCTTCGTCTCTGTGGAGTGTGAGAATCTGTGGATCTCATGCCTGGGGGACTTCGATGGCTAGACAACATTTTGAGGCATTAATTTATTTGTTTAGCCTCACTGCCTCTGATTTTCCTCGTTCTCTTTCCCTCATGCATGTAGGCTGTTAGTTCTGGGCTTTATCAGCACAGATAAGGTAAGTGACAGGGCAGAAATCAGAAGCCACAGACAAGAATAGCTGGCATTTTCTTTATAAGCCTTCATGGAGAGTTTGAGGGTTTTTTTAAGAAGTAAAGGTATGAAGAGTGGCAGAGGCAGAGTGATCAGAAAAGGCAGAAAAGATCATGGGACTCACCTGTGTCTTCCTGCTCAGTCCACAAAACCAGGGCTGCAGCAGGAGAGAGGCAGGCAATAGAGGCCTCCTAGAACCTGGAGATCAGCCTGGCTTCCTAGCAGTATCACAGTGAGTAGCCACAACTTCAGAGAAGAATGCCGTATGCCAGTTGGATTGTCTCCACAGGTAGGACCACAGGTGTCCTAGGCCAGTTACCCAAGTCTCCAGACAAACAAGGACAATGCATCTTCCCAGGTTTGCCCAGGACCAGATACCAGATGTCTCTACCTGCCACCCGACGAATCCACCTGACTCCAGGAATCATGGCTTCACCCCATGGATTACTGAGGTCCAGTTTCAGTAGAGGCCCAGGATGAGGGAGATGCTAGAATAAAATTTGCGCTGAACTCTATGAAATAAAGAGATGTAAATTTTTTTTTGCACACCTGAATTTGTGAGCTGGCATTCCTACCTACTACATATGGATAATAAATATTTTCCAGATTAGCTGTTGTTCTTTGTTGTCTGTTTTGAAGCTGATCTAGGAAACCCTGAGGCTGCCTCTGCACAGCTAAATAGAAAGCCCCCACAGGAGCTGCAGGAGTTGTACCGCGACTGAGAGCTCTGCTGCAAGATGCTCCATTTTTTTCTCTTTCATGCAGTGCTTGCTGTTGTCAGTCAATTAGGACTGTGCATCCTGAGGGCACAATGAATCTGCAGTTGCATCATCCCATCCAGTCTCTGTGGCTTTCTCCTTTGACTTAGTATCTTTGGTTCCTGTGATATCAGGGCAGTGCAAGAGTGACAGGTCAGGTGAACTAAGAGCCTGGGAATGTTGTTTCTAGGATACAGACCTTAGGGAACCAGCTGTCTATCTGTATCCCTCTCCTCTTGCTCCTTCCCTTCTTTCCTCTATCCTTTACTCTCCCTTCCCTTTCTCCCTCCCTCCCTGTATCCTTTACTCTATCCTGTGATCGAATTGTGGACAATGGGATCAGGTCACTCCCCAATAAGATGTGTCCTTCCAGGCCTCTGGTCCCTCACTCACTCAAGAATGGAAGAGGGAACCCAGCCGAGCATGGTGAGCTCGTTTAAGTAAATATCAGACCCCATAGAGTTTTTCAGAAAGTGATTTATTATTATCTGCCTTTTAAAGAGAGGAAAACTGAGGCATAAGGAGGTTAAGAACTTTGCCAAGGAGTTCAGAGTGGCTTTCCCTGTGTTAGGGTAATTGTCTGCACCACGGCTTCACAGGCACTGTTGGATCAGGAGCCCAAATCCCAAATGGAATAGCAGGCAAACAGAAACTACCACAGTGGTGCCTGTGTGGAGAACCAGCTTGCTGTGGTCTGGGTCACTGGGCACTTCTCGGTCCTCAGATTTTAGGCCCAGCCAGAGTCAATTCACTTCAAAAGTCTTCTTTGCTCCAAGCATTTCTCATTTCCCTGAAACTTCGTTTATGTCAACCATTTGCTGAGCAAGGCTTTTACACTGAGAGAATTTAAAAGGAAGTAGAAGTCAAGTTTCCACCTACATTATCATACATTTTGAGTAAAAAATTCCTAAGAACAGCCCTTAGTAAGCTACAGATACATCATGATCCTCTCATGAATTTATTAAACGAAGCACGTAGTTGGGAGAATGATAACCAACTCAAAAATAATTTATGTTTTTAATTGGGTAGTGATTGAAACCTACCCAACAGTTACTAATTTCTTCACATGGCTTTGGTCTCACAGCTCCACTTCCTGCCTCTCTGCATGGAGCCAGGTCCTATTGTATATGTCCTACTCCTGTCGGCTATTTGTAGGAGGGAATTCAGTTTATAATGGCCATCAAGGGCCATCTTGAAGTCTTAGAAGGCAGTTGAGTATTACAGGCCACAGATGCACTTTGATGTCATGATAAATATTCACTGATTCCTTCATTTATTCATTCATTCACCCAGCATTATCAAGGGCTAACTCTATGCCAGTTCTGAAGATGCTTGGCTAACACATGAGCTCTAACATAAATACATGTGTGAAATTCCATCTGTAAGTGTTGGTAAGGCTCTTTTCAGAGAAGGACAATGTTGGGTTGGCCCTTGAAAAAGAATAAAAGTTAGCATAACCATTCCTGACAAAAGGAACATGCAAAGTCATGGAGGAATAGGCCCATGTATCCATAAAGCCAGTCCCAGCCAGGACAGAAATCCTGCTAGAGTTTCCAACCCCTAAGCCCATGAAGTCTGGCATGAGAGCTATCATGCCAGAGCAAGCTCTGGGCATGTTTGAAGCCACTATTATTTATCATCTTTTCATCATTTAAAACCTGGCTCACCCATCACTCACCAAAATTAAGAAGCCTTCCCTGACCCTTCTGGGTTGTTTTAGACATACTCCCAGGAATTTCCACAGAACCCTGGGAGCATAATTCTATTACAGTGCATTGTCTTAGACAATCTATAAGCAACTGTCTCCTTTGTGAGACTGTGAGCCCCTCTGTAACAATTTCCAATATGCAATCAATGAGGTAATGCTTATTAAATGAATGAATGAATGAATAGATAATTTTTTGTTGACTACCACCACTTGACCTTTACTGTTAAAATGCTAGGTAAATCTGTCCACTGGGCATACTACTATCCAGTGTCAATTTTGTAAAGATCTGGTCCTGGACACCTGTGATTAAAAATTACAAAAAAAGCTGAAGGTAGAAACAAGATTCCTGGGAGAACTCACCTCAGCCTTTTGACTCCTGCATTCAGAATTCTGGGGTTGAATTTAGAATAAGGTGAATGGAATGAGTCTTGTCACATGCTGACTGCACTCAATTCTAGTTCAATTATAATTTATGAATCACTTTGGTCATCATGGGCCATTATCGCAACCAGATGGCATGGCCTTATTATGGCACCTGAATGCATTCATCTTGCAAAAATGGACAGTCAGACACTAAGTGCCTGTGGAGAAAGCCATTCCCAACCTGTGCATGTTCGTGGTGATCTCTGATTATTCTCAGATTACTTGTCTAGATATACATTATAAGTTTTATTCTTTGTTTAGGAGAATAATGACAACACGTCCTGCTATAGGATTTGCATATATCTTTTTAGCTTTCCAAGTTTGTTTCAACATCCTTCTTGCTTTTATCTAAAACTGGGAAAATTTCTTTCTCTTTTGCTTTTACTTGATCAAATTGGATTTTCCCCCTCTTTCTTCCTCAAAAGTTTGCTTAGAGTTAGGTATCAATTATCTTGTGCCCTAAATGTTAATGTCATTTTAAAATGGAATGTTTTGTGGGTTTTTTCTTTTTAAAAAAAATCTGCAAGAACAAAAATGAGATTTATGAACTATCTAATATACATCAATGTTATAAAATACTGTACAGGTTCTGTCTTCACAGAGGGAAAACATCATTTAATTAAGAAACAAGGGTCTCTGAGAGTGTTTTTTCTTTGTAAACATTAACAGGTGATTTGAAATTTACATTCTGCCAAATGATATTTCTAACTAAGTAGCTTTGCCATTTGAAAGATATGTCTTGTTCTGTTATCAGTTAACTTGTTGCTTTCTGAGGGTCTTTTTGAGTTAGGCACTTTCCAGTCACATTGAACATGTTCCAGGAGGCCTTGTTTGGTTGTAAGGGAGAGAGGCTAAGTTAGAATCCCTCAGGTGAAGGAAGTTATATTTACCTTGGCAGGAGTTCAGCACCATTGCACCTTATGGGAACAGGGACTGTAACTCACTCAACTTCACAGCCTCCTCTCGTGGCACCTGCTTCTCACAGCACATCTGCTAAATGCTCCTCTCTCTACCAGCTGGCATCATCTTCTTCTGTTCTTTTTCCTTCATCTTATACACATACATTTAAAATTTTCATGTTTTTGCCTCACCATCATGAGTTTCCTTTACCATCTACTCCTACTTCTAACCCAGGGTTCTAATTACCTATATGCAAAATCCCAAGAATAAAACCTGAGTATCACAGCCCATCTTTCTGAGCCAGATCTCACAAGTCATTGGTCACAGGCCAGCCTCTACATGCCTCTCTTTGGGTAAAATACTGCCTTGCTCTAATCAGCTCTGACAAAAGGGGGATCGTATAATATAAACATGACCTATTTAGGCAAAGGGGCTGCAGATGGCAAAGTGCCTTACAACAGGGAGTGGCTGAAATTTATCCTTAGCATTTGTCATCCATAGGCGTGAAAACAATGTTTGCTTGGGCCTATATAGTTTTTCTTTTCTTTTTTATTTTTAGCATGGGAAATGAGAACATATGTCATCAGTTACCACTCTTGATGAACTTCAAAGACTTAAGTTTTGCTACAAGTAATCTCAGGAAACTCATCCAGAAAAACAAACTAGGATTCAGGACTGACCTCCTAGCAATCCCAATAACTTGATTGAAAGTGGAGGAAGTGCATTTTAAACAAGCATAAGCCAAGAGAGGATTTGATGCTCACATAAATCAGGAAGAATGAGGTTACAGCTGGCCTCAGGAATGGCAGAATTAGGACTGGGGTGCCCTCTGTTGCCAAAATTCTTGGCCTCCATATCCGGCCTCTGCCTGACTGTGTGTTGGTCTCATTGTTCTCAAACCGGCTTATCCTGCATGGAGCACTTTCTTCAGGTCATAGCCTTATAGATTCACAATCAGAGAGGAAGGAGGCTTTCAAAAATCCTGGGGAAGAACTCTGATTCACTTAGCTTGGTTACATACTACATCAGAGTGCTTCAGGAAAAAATAGAACCAGAGGGATGCATGTGTGTGTCTGTGTGTGTGTGCATGCATCTGTGTGTGTAAAGAGATTTATTTTGAGGAATTGGCTTATATGATTATGGGGACTGGCAAGTCTGAAATTTGTAGGGCAGGCCAGCAGACTGAAAACTCAGGCAGAAGTTAATGCTGCAGTTTTGAGATAGGATTTCTTCTCCGGAAAATCTGAATTTTGCTCTTAAGGTCTTACTGGTTGATGAGGTCCACCCACATGATTGAGGATAATCGCCTCACTAATGTCAACTGATTTTAGATGTTGATCACATCTGTAACATAGCTTCACAGCAACATTTACATGACTGGTTGATTAAATAACAGGGTACTATTGCCTAGCACAGTTTCTACTTAAGACTAATGATTACACAAGCCCACCCTATGCTCCAATTAATGGGGCAATGGGAAATTGGGTAGTATGATTGGAACAGGTGGGATTATTTGCCCATCCATATGATCATATATAGGGATTCTATTAACAGAAATGAGATTAGTATAGACAGGAACACCTGTAAACCCATAAACCACCTCATTGGTCTATACATGGGTACATGATATGGGAACTCATTCTTTGTCTGTTCCTGGACTCAGTCTCCACAGTGCCACATGGATGGGCACAGGGAAGTGAAACCTGAAACTGGCCTGATTTAGCCAATTTGTAATGTAACACAATTTCAATTTGTGTTGTTTTTTTTTTTCATCCTGCCTTCTGACAATATTTTCATTCTCACAGTCCCCAACACTTAATGAAACGTGGGAGAGACAACACAAATGAATTTATAATAAAAAGTATATATTATTAATATATAATGCATATAAAAATAATCAATACAATTTAATGCTGACACAATTTCCGAACAGTTTTTGTGATTCATGCCATCTTCCTCTTCATTTCACTGAGTTATTATTAATTCATTCCAAAAATATATTTTGAATGTTGCAGTAACAGAGATGATTCTAGGTCTGGAACTACAGAGGTGGTGAATAAACCAGATGAGAACCTGTTTTTGTTGAGCCAGTATCTCATTTAATACCTTTGCATTTAGTAGGTTAGGAGAGGGAAGTAAAAGACAGAAACAAAAACAAAAACAAAAAAAAACAAGCAAACACACAAATGCCTAACTAAGATAGTTATGGTAGTGGTGTCTCCTTAAGAAAATAAAACAAACACTGTGATGGAGCACAGTTAGTGGGAGCTGGGCTACCTTTGGTCAGGTAGCCCAACCAAACTGCCTCCCTGGGACCACATATGAGCCATGATATGAAAGGCAAGAAAGAACTTCCCAAGTAAAGATATGGCAACTCCATTGACAATGCTATATCTCCTTTTCCATATGTGAATAAATACATGTGGAAGCTTCTGAGTACTCACAGTTTCTGCTTCCTCATATCTTTTTCTTACATGTTGTCTGGATGATCTCAGTGTTCCTATGCATGCTTAGATCCAGCTCCTACTACTGCTGGCTCTGGCTGGGTTGTGTTTTTTAAGTTCATCCCCCTGAAGGAGACACCCTGATTAGCCCCACTCACCTCTTCTCACAGTTGCTGCCAATCTGTAGAGTGGCTGCTCTCACCTCAGGCACCACCTTTAGTCCAGTCAGCTGTGGCAGATGTGGAGAGACTGTCACATTCAGAGGGGCTGTGCATTTTGCAGGGGCCATGGGTGAACTCTTTTCGTTAGAAAGCTCTCTTGAGTACAGACGCCATGACTGAAATATCTGGACTATGCACCCACTATGTGCCAAATACCAGATTAGAGATAAGTAAGATATGAAGTCCACAACTACTGGGGAACTCCACACAGCATCACCATCAACACAAAACCTTCTTGACCTCTTGTTGTCCTAGTGGCCTGTTTATATATTTCTTTCCTGGAAACTTTTCCCCTTTATTACTCATTTTTCTGCATATCTACTACATTCTACTTGAAACTGAAACCAAGGGAGTTTAAGTGAATTGCCCAAGATCAGGGTCCCGGGTCCTCACCTCCCTGTTCTGTGTGTATGGCAACCCATCACACCAATCACTCAGTATCTGCAGTGACCTAAGCCAGTGATTCTCAATGGGAGGTGGGAGGTTGCTGGGGGGGGGGGTGCGTAATTTTGCCCCACAGGAGATATTTAGCAATTTCAAAAACATTTTTATTTGTCATGATTTGGGTGGGGGTGACACTATCAACAATTAATAGACTTACATCAAGGATAGTGTCAAACATCCTTCAATGTACAAGATAGCACCTCACAACCAAGCATTATCCAGCTGAGAATATCAGTTGTGCTGAATATCAACTCTGCCCTAGAGAATCCTAAGCAATTGATAACCAAGATGTCTCATGATGACATTTTGACCCCTCTCTTCCTTCCTCACTCCCCAGATTATTAATAGCCTCTTAGAAATGGCAACGTTTGCTTGCTAGGCAAAGAAGAATCCTGATTTTGAACTTGATTCAGCAAAAGAAGCTGTCACTTGACAGTGGAATCACAATATATCACTCTACAGTCATTCATCATCTCCCTCATCTTTATTTTTATATGCTATATGAGTCAATATCACCTCCATTAATATTTTGCATAGCTATGTTATACATTTAATAAAATACATGCCCTTTAAAAGTCATAATGTCCCCAAGGACTTGTATATGATACCACATAATTTTTCTTGAAACTGGGATCTGGCTTGGAGAATGACTTCAATTTGTTTTCCAGACATATTGACATAAATCACTTTCACCAAGTCTGATCACCAGACCGTTGCTGGCCTGCAATAAATATTTTCCAGCCTGCAAATCTGTTACCGGAGGAAGTTATTTTATTTTTAAAAGTCATAAACTGAAACGATGACCCTTGACAGGCAATGAGACCTATAACCTTATATGAAGTTCTGATATTTGCTATATTTTACCCATTAAATAAATAACTGAATAAAAAAATATGTTAAATTGTACTTGTTTTAGCCTAGTGTCCTTCAAAGCAGAATCTGAGGTAAGGGTTTATGAAGAGTTTATTTGAGAATGTGACTGCAGAGAGGAAAGGCAAGGATTAGGGGAATGAAATGTAAAGAAGGAAATCCAACACACGCCTGTACCGTGAGTTGGCCACCTAATGAGTGACTGGTCACATCATACCCAGAACTTCTGGGAAACATGAAATGCATCGCAGCCTCATCAGACTGGGTAATAAAGAGGGAAGCATTTGTCTGTCCGCTGCCAGCCATCACTGGTCAGGATCGCTATACAGGGTGTCTGCTTCCCCAAATTTCACTTGTGAGTACTAGTTGTCCCAGAGGTGCCCAAGGATAGAAAGTGATGGGGGCCATAAACAAGAAAATACTAGGCTATACCTGCAAGAAACTTGTAGAAGCCTGTACTGAACCTGTCCCTGTAGAGGTAGCTGCAATGAGAGGTAGGGCCCAGAGTACACAAAGAGGGAAACGCAAGGTGTTCAAAACAATCCTTTAAGGAAGATTGAAAATAGGCTTAGCCATATTATCCTTACACATATGGTGTGTATAATGAATATGTAGCTGTCTGAGGCATTTCCTACACATCTACATATGCCTATATAGTTCTCAGTATATACCCCTGTAAGTATAGGTAGATACACACATACTTACACATATATACACATATACATGAACGCATACACCTTATATACATCTGTAAGTATATAAGTTAAATAAACACTTAGACACATGTTAAACACATATAATATTTGATAATGGTAATGATAATAGAAATTTTCAATACTTTTCTCACCTACAGTTTAGTGCCACATAAGAAGTATGGCTACCCTTATGTTGACTTCATTTGCAGGGAATCACCATTTGACCTTAAAATGTATAGCTCTACTTATTATCGGAAGTGCATGACAAATTGTGCCCTTCTAGTGGTTACTAGTGTCGTTTTCTTTGAATAAGATATTCAATATCGACTCTTTTAGCTGTTTAGATTTAAAACCTGACTACTCCTGTTTAAATCCCATCTACATGGCATACTAGTTGTGTGACCTAAGGCAATTTATTTAATCTTTCTGTGCTCCAATGTCCCTACCAGCAAAATGGAAACAAATGTAACACCTACTTCATAAGATGATTGTGGGAACAAATGGGTTAAACATGAAAAACACTTACATTGGCACCTGGTACGTAGCAGGAGCTTTAGCAGCTCAGCTGTTAATAACTAATATCAATAAATGTTAGCTATCATTATTATTTTTACACATGCGTACCAAAACTGTATGAATGGGGGTGGGAGGAGAAAGAGGTTGGAATGAGTTGGCCTAATTTTTCTTCAATCATTTCCTACCAATAACCAATGTCTAATGTATTTGTAAGTGAGAAAACAGTTTGAGTTTCATTTTTAAAGTACTTTTCTTATTTTTGGTTTTATTTGGAGATAAACATGTAAAGTATTTTAGACAGCATTTAACATTTTATTTGAGAATTGCTGACTCAGACTGAGCCAGACTGGGGAGCTACGGAATGGAATGGAATCATTAAAGTAAGAATCCAAATGTTAAAAGCAAAACATGACAAGTGACTCTTGATGAGTAGGATTGGAAAATACATTTGTAGCCATGTGGCCAACTTAATCTGGGTAGAAGACAGGAAAACCCTCATATAAGGAAAATCAAAAATATTCCCTATACATCCACCATGTGCTAAATCGTGTGCTAAGACTGCATGTACAAAGTTAGGTAGAAAAGTCCCTAACTCAAGGAACTCATAGCCTATAACCTGCTTCTTAGTCTTTATACTGAAAGTATAAACGAAGTATGTGACCCAAATGTATGAACCTATTTTTAGGATTAAAACAAAGCAAAACAAAAAAATCAGCAGAAGATTTGTCCAGGGAGTCTCAGAAATCATTGAGCCAAAAGGATTTGACATAAAGAAATAATTGAAGAAAGATTTTATGAGGTTTTAGAATTTGTTCTTATATAATTCAATCAAAACTGACATTTTGATATAAAATGCAGTTTCAAAAGAACATGAAAATGAGACTCACCAAAATAGTCATTATTTCAATTACCTGTTGCTATAATAAACCACCCCAAACTTAGTTACTTACTGCAAGCAATTATTTTATTATTGCTCAAAGTTCTTAAGTTGACTCAGGCTGAGGGTTTTCCCACTCTGTGTGATATTAACTTTGGCTGTAGAAAGAGGAGAGATGAATGGGGCTAGAATATACAAGATTGCTCATTTTTATGGCTAGTAATTGTTCTCTATCAGCTGTGAGCTAGCTGGGGCTGTTGAACTTACCAACTCCATGTGGCCTTTTCACGTGGTTTGGACTTCTCCTAGGAAGATAGATTCTGAGTGAGCAACATAAAAATGAGCATCCTAAGAGGAAGAAAGCTGAAATGCCAGTTTTCAGTTTAGAAAACCAAAATGTCACTTCTGTTGCATTCTATTGGTCAAAGTGCCCATAGGATGAGCCTGAAGTCAACAGAAGGAAAAGTAAGTTTCTCCTCTTGATGTAAGGGGTGACATGGGTATATAGAAGGGGAAGATTTGGGGGCTTGTCAATTTTAGATTCCAGCCACCACAGGCATTTTAAAAGTAGAATTGTAATAATGAGGAAGGTCTTGGCGTAAGGCCTATTATTACTGGCACTTTTGGCTTTACAGGAGTTGTGTTAATTTCAAATTTAAATAATGAATGAGGGGTGTACTTTGGTGTCCTTGTTGTTACAAAGTAGGATAGTATGTCAACCTCCACTCAACACTTGGTTAAAGTTCTTATATTTATTATTTTCATTTGGTTTGTGTGTTACTGTCCATCTACCATACAAACTATCACTATTAGCAAGGACAATGTTTTCGGCCCATCAACTCCAGGTCTTGCCTTGTTGGTAAGGTGTGTGATATAACCTTGTTAATTACCTTGAGATTTCATTATATTTGGCTAACCATGTCCCGTTCCTAGCTCACTATTAGACATAAAAGGCTATGTGGGGCTCTGAGCAGGCCTCACCCCACTCCTACAGAGAAGGAGCAATAGTCCTTGGGGATGAAGGTGAATGGGATGAAGATCTACAGAAGAATGGGAAAGAGAATTGTAAATGAGTAAAAGTTGTAAGGCTCTTATATAACTGAAGTACATACATTCTGTCTGTGTGAGGACAGATATATCCCATTAACTGAGCACCTACCATGTGCCAGACAGTTTGCCAACCTCTTTACAAAAAATCATTTCCATTTTATAAGCAAGATTGCTAACCTTCACAGAAGTTTTAGTAATCTTCAAAGGTCGTAACAATAATAAGTAGCCAAAGCAGAATTGTAACCCCTGCCTCTTGCACATTCAGAACATCAGATTGGCTTTTCCCATGGTTATAAAAAAGTGAACACCAGCTTGTTAAATATACAGTTAACCTATCACACCTAGTGAGTTAATTTCAATGTGAAGTCATCTGCAGTGACTCATTTTCAGCCATATTTGAAAACTGGCAGTGACTGAAAATGCTCTTGATAGCTCAGAACTATGAGTTTGACAGGGAAGATTCAACAGCTGGTACCAATTAGAAACATATAAAGAAAGATTTTTGGGAAAACCTAAAAATAAACAAATCTTATATATAGCTATCCATAAGTTGGAATGGGAATCACTTATTGAATCAAATAACTCTCAGTGTCTGCAGCAAATTAACTGCCTAAGGCAAATAGCACCTCAAGAGAATTATATCTGTTTATCCTGACAAGTATACTTCTAATTTTGATGCATCTTTCTTCCTAATCTTCTTTTTCTTTAAAGGCTGGTGGTAGATTGTATGCTTATGATTTAAATGGACAATAAATAATACAAGGCAAAGGGCTGATTTTCTATTAATAGTAGTGATGTGAGGGAAAATATGGAATGATGTGGATGAGGAACTGCATATTATCTCTGTCCCATGTTATATAACATCAGCCTAAGTCCACATGGTCATTTCTTTCCAGGGATACTTGGGGACAGAGCAGAGATCCTGCATCAGAGTCCTGGATCTGTCACTGCAATGTAACCTTGAGAAGATACTTAACCTCTCTGAGCCAAAGAATCCTTATTCAGATGTAACTAATATTTATTTTCCCACTTTGTAAGTGGCAGCAAATTTTACCTACATAACCTCTTTTACTTGCTGTATGCATCCTGCACAAATTCTGGCATGCTATAGATTCTTCAGGGAAATAAACTAAGGTTTAGTTCTGATTGAGGTTATAATAAGGAATTGAGGTCAGCAAACCCCAGATACCATGCACTGCCCATATGGCTAACAACCATTGTAGTTGGCAAAATAAGAAACAATCAGCTATCAAGGCTGTTCAACTGTGCCTTTCTAGTTAGTGAAGTTTGTTCTATGGCAACCATCAACTACTCAGATTTAACTCCTCCATTTCTCCAACATATTCAGTCTCTACCAGTGCATTTTGATTCTCTGTTCTAAAGCTGCTTTACTTTTTTCTTCAGTTTTCTACTCCTGCCTTAGTTCTGAGGCTGCCTTTTAGATCTGTGCAAAAACCTTTCCTGGATCCCCACTTCTTTCTCAACTCCCTCCAATTTATTTTCTTTGCACTATTGACTTGTTAAAAGCAAAACTTCAGACAAATTACACTTAATAGAGTTTAACTGAACAAAGAATGATTCATGAATTGGGCAGTCTCCAGAACCAAACCAGGTTCAGAGCAACTTCAGGGCTGCCAACTGGTTGCATAAAATTTATGGATGGAAAAAGGTAAGTGATGTGCAGAAAATGGAAGTGAATTGCAGAAACAGCTGGATTTGTTCCCTTCTTATATTGAAACGTGACCTCCAATGTTGGAGATGGGCTTAGTGGGAGGCATTTGGGTCATGGGGGCAGATCCCCCATGAATGGCTCAGTGATGTTCTCACAGTAATGAGTGAGTTCTCACTCTATGAGTTCACGTGCTATTTGGTTGTTTAAAACTGTGTGGCATCTTCCCTGTCTTTCTTGCATTCTCTCTCTCCACATGATACACTAGCAAATCCTTAGCCCTCTGCCGTGGTTGTAAGCTTCCCGAGGCCCTCACCAGAAGCCCAGCAGATGCCAGCACCATGATTCCTGTACAGTCTACAGAACTATGAGCCAAAATAAACTACTTTATTTATAAGTTACTTAGCCTCAGCTATTCCTTTATAACAATGCAAATGGACTAAAACAGAAATGGGTACCGAGGAGTGGGGCACTGCTATAAAGACACTTGAAGATATAGAAGCAGTGTTGAATCCAACCTGCAGACTCGACTGAGTGATGCATGAAAGACATACACTGACAAAGACTTGCCAGTTAGCATGGCCAGAAGACCTCTGCCAGAATCAGCAGTGGCCATGATAAGCCGGCGATGCTCACATTTATTTAGTATAGATTAAATGACAAAGGTCCCGAGTAAACACCATTAGAGGATAATTAACATTGCCGAACCCTGGACTAGAGAGCAGTCATGAGCCCACTGATGATCAAAGGTTGATCTCAGGACCACATGAGCAAACAAGCTATTTAGATCAGCTTCTATACATTCCTTTATATCTACTCTTAGCTCAAGGTAAGAGAATTAGGCTGCCTTCAGCCATAACCTTCTCCTGAGGTTTTTGCAAAACCTCCTAGCCTTCCAAGAGGTTGGGTTTTCTATAATTTCTTCCACCATTCTGACCAATCTCCTAAAGCAGCTTTTTTTCCCCTTTTAACTTATCTGTATTTGTTACTGCTTTAAGCAGAATGTGACTCATGTACTGCATTTTCATCTATAAGATTGGGTCTGAGTTATTTTTGAATAGCTTTATGATATGCTTAGTTAGGATTGTAACTTTGCTCCTCCAAAAAATACTTTTCTTTGAAAAACAAGCCCTGCGGAGAATTCCTTCCATCATGTTGCTCCAGTTGAACCTATTTCTAGAGGACTAGTACATGCAGAATTGGCAACTACAAGGGATGAAAAGTTTAAAAAGTGGATCCTACAAGACGTAACAAATACTTTTCTTCTAAACATCAATGTACCGCTTAGGAACACTTTCATAAGATTTGGTCTACTAAGGAATCTGGCTTGATAGCTAAACACTTTAGACCACAAAGTTAACATGATTGCATACATCTCACAATACGTGTTACCTCGATCTGTTAAAATAAGCCAATGTGAAACTGAAGAAGCATTACTAGCTCTGCTTTAGTGTCTAAGGTATCGTAGCACCACTTAGAAGTAGACAGAAATCTTATCTTCCCCTTAAAGTAGTTGTTGTCATGTCATACAGACTTTTAATGTTAACAAAAATAAAGAAAAAATCCTTGAAAATATATTATCAGAGGAATTGTGGAGTATTGAACAGGTAAGTCATCCCTCAGCCAGAAGTTAGTCTACTTCTTCCATGTGTGATGTATCATCATCTCCTACCAGGGCTGTGGCATTTCTTCAGTTACAGCTGCACTGGTATCATCAGCAGTAGGGTCTTCATCAATACCCAGACCAAGTTTGATCATCCCGTATATCCTGTTAGCATGTGTCTGGGGATCTTCCAGACTGAAGCCAGAAGACAAGGGTGCAGTTTTGTAAAGCAAGATGACAAGATCCTTCACAGACTTGTTCTTATCAGCCTCTGCCTTTTGCCTTAAGGTCTCAATAATGGAATGGTCAGGGTTTATCCCCAGGTGTTTCTTGCTGCCAGGTAATTCATCGTTGAGTTTTCTCTTAGGGCTGGAAGCAGCTCTTGAACTGGGTAGTAGGCAGAGGTTGTAAGAGTTTGCAGGTCTCAGAAGACAGAGATGAGAGAAAGTTTGAATCTTCTTCAAGACTTGCTAAGTGGTTGTGACCAAAATGCTGACAGAGATATGAATAGTGAAGTCCAGATTGATGACATCTCAGATGGAAATGAGGAAGTCATTGGGAACTGGAGCCAAGGTCACCTGTGTTATACCTTAGCAAATAACTTGATTGCATTGTGTCTATGCCCTAGGGATCTGTGGAAGTTCAAAGTTAAGAGTAATGACCTAGGGTATCTGGCAGAGTAAATTTCTAAGCAACGAAGCATTTAAGAAGTGGCATGGCTGCTTCTAAGATTTAAGAAGTAGCATGGCAGCTCAGATACAGGAACAACAATTTGGAACTTGTATTGAAGTTAATCTCCAATCCATGAGAGCAGCCACAAGGGTTCTACCCTGCAAAGCCCCAGGGGTGAAACTGCCCAAGGACTTGGTAGTCCACCTTTTGCACCAGTGTGCCCTGGATGTAGGACATGGAGTCAAATATTATTTTGAAGCATTAACATTTAATGTCTTCCCTGCTGGGTTTTGGACTTGTGTGAGGCCCATTGTCCCTTTCTTTTGGCCAATTTCTCCCTTTTGAAATGGGGATCTTTACCAAATGCCAGTATCATCATTGTATCTTAGAAGTAAATAACTTTTTAAAAAATCTTACAGGCTCATAGATGGAAGGAACTTCCATGGAGTCTCATACAAGACTTTGGAACTTACATTGAAAAGAAAAGCAGAGTGTAAAAGTTTAGAACATTTCTAGCCTTGACACGTGGTAGAGAAAGAAAGAGCCTTTTCAGGTGGTGAATTCAAGCAGACTGTGGAGCAATCACTTGCTAGATGGATTAACATAACCAAAAAGTGACCAAGTGCTAATAGTCAAGGCAATGGGAAAAAGGCCTCAAATGCATTTCAGAAGTTTCTAAGATAGATTCTTCTATCACACCTCAGAGACCTAGGAGGAAAGAATGGTTTCAGGGGCCAGGCCTAGGGTGCTGCTGCCTTGCTCAGCCTCAGGATACTGCTCCCTACATCTGGGCTACTCCAGCTTCAGCCTCAGCTCAACGAGATATGGCCACCACTTAAGAGGTTGCAAGCTATAAGCTTTGGTGGTTTCTAAATGGTGTTAGGCCTACAGATGCACACAACAGAAGACTGAAGGATGCTTGGCCTCTTCTACCTAAATTTCAGGGAGTGTATGGGAAAGTCTAGTTGTCCAGGAAGGAGCCTGCTACAGGGACAGGAATCTCACAGGGATTCTCTACTAGGGCAGTGCTGAGAGGAAATGTGAGGTTGGAGCCACTACCTAGGGTGCCCATCAGGGGACTGCCTAGTGGAACTGTGGCAAGGGACCATCACCCTCCAGACCTCACAATGAAAAAGCCATAGGCACAGAACTCTAATCTGTGAGAGCAGCCACAGGGGCTATACTTTATAAAGCCACAAGGGTGGAACTGCTTAAGGACTTGAGAGCCCACCCCTTTCACCAGTGTGCCCTGGTTATAGGACATGAAGTCAAATATTATTTTGGAACTTTAACATTTAATGTCTTCCCCACTAGCTTTTGGACTTCATGGATAGTTGGTGCTATTTTCACAGTAATGAGTGAGTTCTTTCTCTCTAAGTTCACATGAAATCTGGTTGTTTAAGAACATGACACTTACTCCCAAACTGCTGTCACTCTTGCCATGTGATATACCAGATCCCCCTTTGCCATTTGCCATGATTGTAAGCCTTCTGAGGTCCTCACCAGAAGCTAAGCAGACACCAATACCATGATTTCCTCTATACAGCCTACAGAACTGTGAGACAAAACAAATAAACAAACAATAAAAAGCCCTCTTTTCTTTCTAAGTTACCCAGCTTCTCATATTCCTTTGTATCAATGCAAACAAGCTAACACAATTGGTTAAAGCTGAGCACTTGCCTTATTTGAACCTGCTTTGAACACCTAGCTGCCTTTAGTTGGCTGAAACTTGACTACTTTTTATAAGAGTAGGTTGCAGTCTGTTTACATATCATGTTTGGTAAACTTTTAGGCCAAACTTAAAATACATATGGAAGCAGCTTCAGGCCAAACTACATTGAACTATTTCTCCATTTTGGTCAACTTTCTAATTTTGAAAGATTGGCCAAAACTATAGGCATTGATATCATTCTCTGTCACTATTAGAAATGGACTTCGTCTCTTTATGGAATTCACAAGTCATGTTTGTCTCAACTCCCATCTGTTTTGGGGTCTATCTATGTCTTTAAAGTTTCAATTTGAGTATGTGGCACTGAGCACAGGTAGCTCCATTTCAGTTTGGTCTGGTCTACTAGAGCATAGTGAAGGAGCTGAGTCCAAAACAATGGCCTCCAATAATTTTGTTTAATATTCTCCCCTTTTAGCCAGGTTTTTGCCTAGGTAAAAATATGACCAAAATTTAGGGCGTTAGCACTACTCTCAGTTACCATCATTCTAGGGTTCTGGTCTCAACTCATCATTCACATATTACTCTGTTCTCATAATTATACATTTCTTTGGGCTCTTGTCATTCCAGCTGAAGAGAGACCAGTTGACATTCTACAGAGGGCTGCGCAAACATTTAAAACCTTTGAGAGAATACAATGCACCAAGGAGACTACTATTATGACTATCAAGGCCAAGCATTTGTTGTACGCTTCTTAGCTAGGGTCCCCATGAATAAAATAATCCAAAATTGAACAAATCAAAGAAAAAGCCACATAGGAGTCTACCCATTTTAACCAAGCAGTCTACTGATGAAAACTCTGAAACTGAACCTGTATAATACCCAATGTATTCATCCATGTGTAACAAGAAGTGTCAGCAATTGCATAGATCCCTTTCTATTCCGCTACCATGTAATCTAGAACAATTCTATTATCTAGTTAAAGTTTATCAAGAGAATATAAAGAAATCTTTTGTGCAGCCATAGCCTTTGCAGTAAAATTTTCTGTGGAGACTACTATGAAAAATACATTTTTAATCATTGCCTCATTTATATTTACTCTAAGCCATGATTAAAAGGACCTAACAAATAATGCCCACCTAGAAAGTTGAAAGCCTCCTGCCAATGGTCTCTTTAACCTTTGACATAAGTAGAGGAGTGGACCAATGTTTTGCCTATGACTGATTTTGGAGCAACAAACGTCTCATTGAAATGCCTAGCCTATATTGACCCTTCAACTTCCATCCATCAGGCATAAGGTTTACTATGTATTAGGTTAGTTGTGAAATCCTCTACTAATAAAAGTAGATCATGTGGGTGAACCCAAAACCCATTCTTTACCAGTTATATTGTTCAGAGATGCATAAACAAGAAAAAAAATGAGGAGGTAAGAGTTTTATAATGGCAGAAAAGTCTTGATCCATGATCTTAGGAAAGCTGTCCATGTCTAGGACGCTGTGTGCTTCTGGAGAGAAACTTCCCTGATGAGCTTTACCTAAGTTCTCCAATGGGTGTGCAGTTCCAAGAATTTGAAGAAACTCTCTGAGTTGTGAGATTATGGACCCTAAGTTAGAAGTTCTGAAGTCTTGTTGCAATATGTGAGGCAAGGGTAGTCTATCTCTGACGCCATTCCCAGAATACCCAATCTCTGAGTTCTAGATTATGAAGGGTTTGAATGTCCTCAGTGGGTAGATCATGAAAGCCTTCCTTTACCTTGTGAAAATACACTTTGGCAGAATTCATTAAAGCACTTCAGCATTTAGTCATGTAGGGATATGGTCTTGACAGTGACTATTTCATAAGAGATCAACTTATGTTTTCCACTGGAAGTATAACTGTCATCAATCTATAATACCTCTGACCAAGACAATCTAGTTGATTCAGTTAGCTTTGCCAAATACCATTGTATCTGTAATGCTTTATTTAACTATTTTGAAACTTTTTCAGTGAAATAAATACCTCTATTGCAAATGATTCCTTCAGGAATGCCCCATGAAGGAAACACATTTTCTGTAAATATTTTAGTTACTGTTATGGCATTGGCCCTCCTGCAGGGGAATGCTATCCAACCATAAAACATGCACTTAAAATGGCAATTAAAAGAAATCCCTCTAGAAATGTTCAAATGGCCCATTAGGTAGCAGCAATATACCTAAAGTTTTTATTGTCTTCCCAGGATTATGGGTTTGACAAACCAAACATTGGTCATATATCATTATAGCAATTTAGAATAGTCACTACACTAATTTAAAAAAATATATATTTGTATCATTTTTTCTCTTCCAGCATGAGTCATGGAGTGCAGAGCTTTTGAAAATGGAAGCTTTAAGGACTCAGAAAGGACCACGTGGCCATCCAGACTCTCCATGAATCCATGCTTAATATTGGATGCATTTGTTCTTAAATACAAATTTTGTTTCTCCATTTCAGGTGCATAGAACTATTTATTAAATGAGTTTTTATAGGTCATTTAACTTGGATCATGAAGTTTATTCAAGATGCGTATCTTAACAACTTCAGTACTGGCTGACTTAGCATGAAAATCTGCCAAAGTATTTCCTTAGTATTTAATTAGATCTTGTCCCGCTTGGGTTAGCAATTTTATAACTTAGTCAGTCCCTCAGTAGAGTTCTGGGAATTCTTACCCAGTCCAAATAATATAATCCTAAAGTTATCAGAAAACTGTATTCAGGAGTGCTTAACAGTGTCCTTTCCATCTTTTCCATAAACCTTCTTGAAGATACAACACTTTAGGATTATAATTTTTTCTAAGGAGCATTCAGAAAAAGCACAAGAATCAAACCGGTAACAATGGACAACAAGATTTAAAATGGTCATAGATAAAGGCACAATTGACCCAAAAATGGTTATTTCTGTGGCCTACAATAATTTAACATAATAACCATAATTATGACAAGACATATCTGAGTTGAAGGAATTTTATACAATTTTGAAATACATATTAGGTGACATTCATATAAATATAACTCAAAAAGAGGTTAAACATTGTGTATTATTTAACAATGCTTCACATATAATTTAGTGTATCAAGGAAGCCTGTTTATTATCTCTCTTTTGGATGCTTCAGGGGCCCTCAGTAACATCCCAAGTTAGCTTGAGATAAAAAAAAACTTGATTTTGATATTGAAATTCTATTTTGGAAAGTCTGTCAAATACATCAAAGGTTAAAACACTTGAACAAAGTAGAATGACAGGTAATTGTGAAAATGAAACCAAGTGACAAAAAATGTTAAAGGCACAAAGCACAAGAAATCGTCTTGATGAAACATGGAATTTGTTTCTTAGGCCAGTTACCTAAAACGTAAAGAAAAGCTTCTCATAATTTTCTACTAAGAACAGATCTATGCTCCCAGAAAACCTCACTTTTCCAACACAGATGGCCAAACTCTAGCCTTATCTCAGTGTACTTTTGATACTAATGCTCAATTTTTAGAAAAACTTACACATAGCCAGCTTGAGCACAAATAAAATTCCTTTTTCAAGACTGATCTCTTACAAACCTCTACAGCCTTCTCTGTTTCTCATTTTGGAACAACCAATCATTCTACTTTAAGACAAAGATTACCTATTATTCTTTCTCCATAATGAAAACACATCTTTTATGTAAGTGTCACTTACCAAAACACATCTTGCTTTCCTTGCAGAAGTTGTTTTAATTAACATATAAAATTTTTTAAAACTCAAGCAACATTAATTTCTAGTGAAAACCCAGGATGTAAGCAATTCTGAACCATTTTATATCACCATTTTGTAGATAAAAAGTATTTTATAATTTTTGGAGACATATTTTCTCCTAACACAATTTTCATGGTTTTTACTAGACCCAGATATATTTAGCTTCTCTATACTATATAAAAAGAAGTCAAAGTATATAAAGTTGAATATGTTTGATAATTAATGTCTCTGCTGGGCGTGGTGGTTCACGTCTGTAATCCCAGCACTTTGGGAGGGTGAGGCAGGCAGATCATCCGAAGTTGGGAGTTCAAGACCAGCCTAACCAACATGGAGAAACCCTGTCTCTACTTAAAATACAAAGTTAGCTGGGTGTCATGGCACACGCCTGTAATCTCAGCTACTCAGGAAACTGATGTGGGAGAATCACTTGAAATTGGGAGGCAGAGGTGAGCCAAGATGGTACTCCAGCCTGGGCAACAAAACTCAGTCTCAAAAAAAAAATTAATGTCTCAGTATTTTAAGTTAAAAAAGACTCAGACATTTAATAAGTATCTATTAAATTAACATGATTTTAAGATTTTCAAATTTATGAAAAAGATTTTTAAAATGACAACAAATCCATTTATACATTTTTATGTCATTTACATTCACCTAATTTACTCATTATTAACAATGATATTTGAATTATTCATTGATATGGTTTGGCTGTGTCCCCACCATAATCTCATTTTGAATTGTAGCTCCTATAATACCCACATTGTGGGAGGGACCCAGTTGGAGACAACTGAATCATGGGAGTGGTTTCCCCCATACTATTCTTGTGGTAATGAATAAGTCTCAAGAAATCGGATGGTTTTATAAGGGGAAAGCCCTTTCGCCTGGCTCTCATTCTGCTCTTGTATGCCACCATGTGAGATGTACCTTTCATCTTTCACCATGATTGTGAGGCCTCCCCAGCCACGTGGAACTGCGAGTCCATTAAGTCTCTTTCTTTTGTAAATTGTCCAGTCTCTGGTATGTCTTTACCAGCAGTGTGAAACAGGCTTATACAGTAAATTGGTACTGGGAGTGGGGTGCTGCTGAAAAGGTACCTGAAAGTGTGAAAGCAACTTTGGAACTTGGTAACAAGCAGATGTTGGAACAGTTTGGAAGGCTCAGAAGAAGATAGAAAAATTTGGGAAAGTTTGGAACTTTCTAGAGACTTGTTGAATAGCTTTGACAAAAATGCTGATAATAATATGGACAATGAAATCCAGGCTGAAGTGGTCTCAGATGAAGATGAGGAACTTTTGGGAACAGAAGCAAAGATGACACTTGTTATATTTTAGAAGAGACCTCTGCAGCAGCCCCTCCCATCACAAGCCCAGAGGCCTAGAAGTAGAAGATGGTTTTGTGGGCCAGGTCCAGGGCCCCTCTGCTGTGTACAGCCTACTAACTTGGTGCTCTGAGTCCCAGTCACTCTAGCTGTAGTTAAAAGGTGCCAAGGTACAGCTAAGGCCATGGCTTAAGAGGGTGCAAGCCCCCAGCCTTGGCAGCTTCCACATGGTGTTGAGCTTGCAGGTGCACAGAAATCAAGAACTGAGGTTTGGGAACCTCTGCCCAAATTTCAGAGGATGTATGGAAATGCCTGGATGTCCAGGAAGAAGTTTGCTGCACGGGCAGGGCCCTCATGGAAAACCTCTGCTAGGGCAACGCAGAAGGGAAATGCGGGATTGAAGCCCCCACACAGAGTACCCCTTGGGGCACTGACTAGTGGAGCTGTGAAAAGAGGGCCACCATCCGCCAGATCCCAGAATGGTAGATCCACGAACAGCTTGTGTAGTATACCTGTAAGAGCTACAGACACTCAATGCCTGCTCATAAAAGCAACCAGGATGGAGGCTACGATCTGAAAATCCACAGGGGCAAAGCCGCCCAAGGCTGTGGGAACCTACTACCTGCATCAGTGAGACCTGAATATATGACATGGAGTCAAAGGAGATAATTTTGGATCTTTAAGATTTGACTGCCCTACTGAATTTGGGATTTGCATGAGACCTGTAGCCCCTTTGTTTTAGGGGCTAAAGGTCCCATTTGGAACAGCTGTATTTAACCAATGCCTGTACCCCCATTGAATCTAGGAAATAATTAACTTGCTTTTGATTTTACAGGCTCATAGGCAGAAGGGACTTTCCTTGTCTCAGATGAGATTTGGACTGTGGACTTTTGAGTTAATGCTGAAATGAGGTATGACTTTGGGAGACTGTTGGGAAGGCATGATTGTGTTTTGAAATGTGGAAGGGACATGAGATTTGGGAGGGACCAGAGGCAGAATGATGTGGTTTGGCTGTGTTTCCTCCCAAGTCTCATCTTAAACTGTAGCTCCCATGATTCCCATGTGTTGGGGGAGGGACAGGAGACAAGTGAATCACAGTGGTGATTTCCCCCGTACTGTTCTCATGGTAGTGAATAAGTCTCATGAGATCTGACGTTTTTATAAGGAGAAACCCCTTTCACTTGGCTCTAATTCTGCTCTTGTCTGCTGCCATGTGACATGCCTTTCACCTTCCACCATGATTGTGAGGCCTCCCAATCCAGGTGGAAGTATGAGTTCTTTAAACTTCTTTCTTTTGTAAATTGCCCAGTCTCTGATATGTTGTTATCAGCAACGTTAAAACAGACTAATACATTAATTAAACAAAGTTAGCCATTGAAGGAGTTCAGGAAATATCACTCCAAATTAGGTTGCTTTGGTAGATTATTGCTACCTATAGGTAAGAGGAGCAGTGGTTTTTTAATTCCCCTTATCTGTTCCAAGATAGGTTTTTCAAAGGAACTCAACTGTCATCAGTCTACGCCTTAGTGAGTTTCAGCAATCAGGAAAATTTTACTTTTATTATAAGAGAAGAGACTTCATCACACCCAGACAGATCTTGTCACAAACCATCACACATTCTTATGACAGCCCATTCATCTTTCCCAAAAGACATTCACTCTGAACAGTTTCTTATACCCCCTCTCCATTTTACCCATGACAGCAGGGGGTGGAGTCAAGGGGTTCACTCTTTTCTTGATTGACTCATCTAGTTATTGACCTAAGTGACTGTTAGCTAGGTTGCTCTTTGTAATCTCATACTTTTTGAATAATTAAATGTCTTCAAACTGGGGTAAATAAAGCAGACTGAATTGGGGCTCTGCAAAATTGGGGGGCCAGCATAGATCACTTTGGTTCATCCAAACACTGGTAGTTTCAGGCTTGTTTTAACCTTATCACTGTCTGCTTTACTTGTTTTATTTTTAAGAACTATCTACAATTTTTACCCTAAATTTTCATTTCCAAAAGGATGATTTAGTCAAAACAAAGTAGAAAATGTACATTTCAAAAGCACAGGGCTGAGACTGCAGGTCTATATACCATCATTTGTCTAAACTTAAGAAGGAGGGTACATTTAAATGCTGTTAAGATGGCCAGGAAAATCACCGTAAACAGAGGTAAGACTGGCTATGTGAATTTAAACCAACGCTTTCCTCATTGTAAAAGTTTCCAGTGACATAATCCTTTCTCTGTTCAGAGAGTACAGAGAGATGCAGAGAGGCAGACACCCTTACAAATACAGATTTCGTTCCTTTATACCTTGCCTCCTGCATAGATATAAGTATAAACACCTACAGAAGTGTTTCAAAATTGCCAGCTAAATAGCAAAAAGGTGTATTTTGAGGTGTATTAGTGGTGTATTAGTTCAATAGGTGTTCTTTTTAACTTAGTTTCTGTTTCTTGGCTAAAATTACTAAGTTCAGTGTGGAGCTAATAAACGGAGCAAAGAAAGTGTTCTCTATGCCTTGACAAGCATATATGCTCTGAAAAAGAAGCCAGCTTACTTTACCTGAGGGTGTACATTTATAAATACTTTTTCCAGCTGTTTTTTTTTTTAACTTTGGGGTGGCATTACCAGATGAGGATGTCCAGGTTTTTGGCATTTTGAACAAAGAATTGGACAAAATGCACAAATAAAGCAAGGAAAGAATGAAGCAACAAAGGCAGAGATTTACTGAAAATGAAAGCACACTCCACAGGATGGGAGTGGGTTGAGCAAGGAGCTCAAGGGCCTCAGTTATAGAATTTGCTGCGGTCTCAACACCCTCTAGAGGTTTTCAATTGGTTACTTGGTGTATGCCCTTACGTAAATGAAGAGAATAAAGTAGTTACAAAGTCATTTACTTGGTACGACTTAGGCTGAGTGTTGCTCCAATATGCTTATAGCCTTTTATTGGGACACCCCACAGCAGTCGGGTGCGCTAAAGGAACAGATGCCTTACTTCAGCACCTGGAGGACTGTGGGTATAAAATGTCTAAAAAGAAAGCTCAGAATTGCTGACAGCAAGTGCGATATCTGGGGTTCACCATCCAGTAGGGATAGCACAGCCTAGGAGCAGAGAGGAAACAAGTCATTTGCAACCTGCCAGAACTTGAGACAAGAAGGCAGGTGAGAGAGTTCCTGGGAGCCATGGGTTTCTGTAGACTGTGGATTCCAAACTTTGCAGTAATTGCCAAACCCCTTTATGAAGTCACTAAGTGGGGAGACAAGGAACCCTTTGAATGGGGATCTCAATAGCGGCAGGCCTTTCAGGAACTGAAAGAGAAACTTATGTTAGCCCCAGCTCTGGTGTTACCTGATTTAAAAAAGCCCTTCATGTTGCATGTGTCAGAAAGAGAGGCGGAAAAAAATGGCAGTCAGAGTTCTAACACAAACAGTGGAATCTTGTCCCAGGCCTGTAGTTTATCTCTCCAAGCAGCTGGATGGAGTTTCCAAGAGATGGCCCCCATGTTTAAGGGCCCTGGCAGCAACTGCTCGGCTAGCACAAGAGGATAATATGCTAACTCTGGAGCAAAAGTTAAATACCAAAGCACCCCATGCAGTAGTCACGCTAATGAATACCAAAGGACTTTCTCCAAGCAGAAGTGGGGCAAATTAAAGAGGGATGGATCTGGCTACCTTATGGAAGAGTAGCGCTACCGACCACAGAGTTCTGGAAAGGTGGAGTGGATGAACTGGACTATTAAGAATAGTTTAGGGAAAATGTGTCAGGAAACAAGATTAAAGTGGTTGCAGGCACTTCCCTTGGTGTTACTTAAAATTAGATGTATTCCCGATATTCCCCCATGAAGTTTTATATCATAGGCCGCCTCCCATACTGCAAGCACTCCTGGGAACTGCTCGGGAGTGGGGAGAAATTGAGCTAGGATAACAGCTACAAGCTCTAGGAAAAATAATTCAGGATATTTCAACCTGGGTAAATGAAAGAGGCCCTGTAAGCTTATTCTCCCCAGTTCACCCTTTCTCACCAGGTGATGGTGTGTGGATAAAGGACTGGAATGTAGTCCCTCTGAAGCCACGTGGAAAGGACCCCAGACTGTGATCCTGACCACTCCCACAGCCGTAAAGGTAGAGGGAATCTCAGCCTGGATCCACCACAGCTGTGCAAAACCTGCAGCAACTTGGAAAGCTAGACCAGACCCAGACAACAACTGCAGAATTACCTTAAGGAGGACAAAAAAACCTTGCTCCAGCCACATCCTGGAAGCTGGCTGGTCCACACATGGTCAAAGTATGAGGAAATTCATCATGGGGCTTATTCTTAGAATTTGGGCTTATATAGTAGAGACATTAACTAATTTTGAAAAATGCTCTCAGTGTGTGTACCAGGTTACTGAGGTATGACAAAAAGTTACTGCCATTCTTTTGTTCTACAGTTATTATGAATGTGCAGGGACACAGAAGGGAACCTATTCATATAACGGTACTCAGTATAAGGTGTGTAACCCAGGACAATGGAACAGCCCTACTAAAATAATAGCTAAAAGAGAGGAAAATAATAACAAGAGTGAGTACTCTTACTAATGTTATAGGTGAGATTCTCAAAGTGGGGAGTGAGGAAGGAGACCCTTAATCACCCTTAATCCTCTGAAGCTTCTAAGCTCACTTTCCCTAACCTTCTCCATTGCATTTCAATAGGAAAGGTAAAATCTAGCAGACCGGGCACCACCCTTAATAGCACCCCTATAGATAGCAGGCATGGTATGGAGGAATCTTTCCAGAAGGCATTGTTTTTGCTTAAACACAATCAGACCCCCACCTAAGTCATGTACCCTACACCTACTTCCTGGATCAAGACCTTTTCACATGTTATTTCTAAGACTGTGAGTCTTTAAAAGGGGTGAGGATTTTCTAGTCGGGGAGCTGGGCTGGTAGCTCCCAGCTGAATAAATCACCGCTTCCTTCCCAGTTCCGTGTTCGAGAGGTTTGTTTGTGGTCTTTCCTACTTTCACATGCAAAGGTAGATGTGGCCAAAGAGCACCCAGATCTTCAGGAATTAAGGATCCAATCTGTAATTGAGTCTTGGCTTTTGTTCTTAGATACGCTTAATCAGTGTAGCCAATGATATTCCCCTACCAGAGTACACAAGAAAAAGAAACAAAGGGGATAAAACACACAATCCCTGAGAATTTCCAAAAGCTGGAAATTCTCATTACTGCAGAAATTGCCATTTACTATGAGTTTCTGTCTGACCCAGTCAGACATCTGAGCCCTCTAACTGGATCTTATCCAAACAATCATTACATCTAATTTTACCCTAGACCAAATTAAGTTTTTGCCATGACTTCCAAACCCCCAAATTTGCTCAAACAAACTCAGATGACTCAAGACATGAGAGAAATGAACACAATGAGCCTGGCAGATACCAGGCTGTTTTACGCCTCTTTGGAATTATCTCTGTCCAGAACCCTAGTGTTACCTAGTTCAAGGAAGAACTTTTTTCATCCTTGAAATAACAGCTACCTCATGAAGACTTTCCTTCTTTTCTTTGTTCTCATCCTTACTAACATCCCACTTCCCCTTTTACACAAATCTACAATGCCCTTGTAATTTACCATTTACAGGGTTACAATGAGGAGTTCCCTCTAACTTGCAAATAAGAGAAGCAAAATGATTCTCTGGAAGTTAACCCTTAACACTGACACATAAAGGATTCAGGCAGAGAAGTGCAAAGACATTTTATAAAGATAGGATAGTTTCCAAGCTCAAGAAAGATTGATTTATAACAAATCTGAAGCCCCTGGGGCCAGACTCGCTTTGGAATTTAGATAGTTGCTTTTTTTTTTTTAACGCAATAAATATGCCATATGTTATGTAACACCCTCAGCATAATTTTATGAAATCATCAATGTTTGTGCAATGAAAGTGTAAATCCCTCACTAAGCAGGATAAATAAGTGGTATACCTTCACATTCTTTCATGTCAGGGTTGCTCTCAATTTACTAAAACTGTTGACTAAAAGAGTCAAACTGTGTAATCTTTGAAGAGATTTATTCTGAGCCAAATATCAGTGACCATGGCCCAAGGCAGAGTCTCAAGAGGTCCTAAGAGCGTGCATCCAAGGTAGTCAGGCTACGGCTTGGTTTTATACATTTTTAGAGAGACATAAGACATCAATCAAAACATGTACGATATATATTGGTTTGGTACAGAAAGGTAGGACAACTTGAAGTGGGAATTTTCAGGTCATAGGTGGATTCAAGGATTTTCTGATTGGCAATTGGTTATGGGATTGCGGAAACCAAGGTTCTTATGCAGCTGAAGCCTCTATGTAGCAGGCTTCAGATATTAATAGAATAGATTGTAAATATTTCTTATCAGACTTAAAAAGGTGACAGACTCTTAGTTAATTCTCTCGTGGATCAGGGAAAAGACTTTGAAAGGGAAAATAATTTGCTACAAAGTGGAGATTTTCCTAACAAGAGACAGCTTTGCAGGGCCATTTGAAAATATGTCAAAGAAATGTATTTTGGTGTAAAATTGTTTGATTTCTTTCAGGGCCTGCTATCTGTTATGTTGGTGTCTTATTGCCAAAAGAGCATGTTTTGTCACTTTTAAGATCTCTGTTTTAATGTTAATGTTGGTCAGTTGTGCCTGAATTCCAAAAGGAGTGACATGACTTGGCCGTGTCCCTACCCACATCTCATCTTGAATTGTAGTTTCCATAATTCCCAAGTGTCGTGGGAGGGACCTGGTGAGAGGTAATCGAATCATTTGGATGGCTACCCCCATGCTACTGTTATAGTGATATTGAGTGAGTTCTCATGAAATCTGACAGTTTTATAAAGAGATTTCCCCCTTGTGCTCAGCACTTTTCCTTCCTGCCACCATGTGAAGAAGGAAGTATTTGCTTGCCCTTCCATCATGATTGTAAGTTTCCTGAAGCCTCCCCGTCATGCTGAATTGTGAGTCAATTAAGCCTCTTTCCTTTACAAGTTATCCAGTCTCAGGTATGTCTTTATTAGCAGCATGAGAACAGACTAATACAAGGAGGAAAGTAAAATGAGATATGTTTGACATTCACCTCTCATCATGGCCAGAATTATTTTTTTAAGGTTTATTTAGAATGCCCTTGCTGAGAGGAGGGGTTCATCTGTCAAATGGCAGAATTTTATTTTTGGTTTATACTACTTGGAGTTTTTAGAGCTTTGAGAACTTCAAAATTGTGAAAAATAGGTTACAAGCCTGCATATTTCTAAGCAAAAAAATTATCAACCAGAAAGGAGAGAAGTCAACCATGCAAGTGAAAAACAAGAGGGAGAAGAAGGAACTATATGTAAGACATACACAGTGAAACACGTCCAGTAAGAGGGAGGTTTTGCTGTATTTGGAATTCATTGCCAAGGCTGCTGCCATTAAAAAAAAAAGATGTTGGGCTATCTCAGCCTGAGAACATTAAACAGTTTACTCATCCAAACAGCCTTATTCTAGACCATACTCTCCCATGCCACTGGATGCTTGTTAATTTTGGCATATATCAAATATTTGCCAAAGAGAGTATTTCAAATAATGTTAAGAATTCCTGCAGCTGTGATATTTAAGAAATCAAAATATTTTATCTTCAAATATATTTTTTGACTTATTTTGAGAGAGCTGTCAGAGGGCTAGCAAACAGAAATTGTAGTAAGAATATTCACGTTGGACTCAAACAATGTTTATGCAATGAAACATGAATATTCTTACTACGAATTACCAAAAAGTACACCAGAGCTGATACATCAAGACTACTAGCACACCAGTAGCACACAAATCATTTTCTTCATAATAAAAATTTTGTAGAGGAAACAATGAATTTTACTATCTACTCAATCAGATTGCACAGAGAGAGAAGGTGGGAGCCTGGCTGATAAGAAGTTTTTGTCCTTACCCTGGCTGATCAGGTACTGCTTTTCCTCCAATGTGTCTTCCAGAAGAGTGGGGCTTTGGTTATCCTACTCACCATGCCAGACTGTACCAAGGGGGAAGCTTCTCTCGGCTCTCTGAAGTTTCACTGAAAAATTAAGTCACAAAAGGCAGATTAATTAGAGAAAAGGCATACAAATTTATTTGACCATAGTTTTATGTGTCACTGAAGGCTTCAGAATGAAGACCCACTCCTCCAAAGGGTTGCAGAAGTTTATTTACCATCTTGAGGTTACAGAAAGAAAGTGGGATCTCAGTTTAGCCAAACACAGGTTGTGGTGGTAAATCGGGTTTTAGTAACAAGACAGGAGAGACAGAAGAGACCTGGCTAGCAAAAGTTGTCTTCTTAGGTAGATGAAACCTCAGAGAGAATATATAGTAAATGTTTCTCTGAAGATCTTTAAAGGTGTCAGACTCTCAGTTCATCTTTCCTAGATCCAGACAAAGGAAGGCCTGGCTGCATTAATGCAGATTTTCTATAGATGCAAATTTCATGATTTAAATGAGAAATATTTTAAGATGCTGGTTAGAACTAAATGGATATAGGAAGTTGGTAAAGAAAGAGAATGGGAAGAATTGTAAAACATTATAAAAGGTTTATGGAAATCTTACCTTCTGGTCAAAACTGATTGGGATGGGATAGATTTGTTTATAAGGTTTTATTTAAATTAGTTTAATATTAACAATATACTCATGCAAAGGTAAAATTTAGTTTTCTCTTTTGAGCTACATTTTTGTGTTTTATTAACAAGAGATAGTAAAAGATTTTTGTTTACCTTTTGAGTAAAATGCACAAACAAAATAAGAATTTGAAATTTTAATTTTGGAATGTTGGTCAAATATTAAAGGTTTAAAATACAAGCTCAAAATGGAATCACAGGTCAATAAAATAATAGTCATTTATTTAGCCAAAGTGATACACCTAACTGGGTACAAGTTACCTGGGAGTTTCCTTATTCTACTTAACTTTTTACATTAATCACATTTATTTTAATTATAACAAGTATCAGCTATTCTACACAATTCAAGGTGTCAGATGTCAATTTTCATAAGATTAAGAAAATATAATTAAGTATAGAGCTTATTCAAGCATGAAGTTTCAGGAAAAACCACCTAGTAAAGCACTGACTCCAAATGAATAGGGTCAGTGTTTTCAAACTGAAGAGGTTAAAGTTTCAATCATATAGGCAGAAACAGAGAAGTTCCAGCAGTATTAAACATTTTTATTCTAAACCAGCTATACACACCACAGCAACCTGAAAGACTATAGATTGATATATTCAAAAGAATATTACTTTATTATTTCTTGAGGAGAGGCAGTGATCTGAGAGGGTCTTATCTCTGGCATCTTGGGTATTAATTATTTCTAGGAAAAGGAGAAAAAAGTGTAGAAGTTTGCTTGCATGCCACAAGGCTCAGAATATTTAATGTTCTAGCAGCTTTAGATTTAATTTACTTTAAGTCTGAATTATTTAATTTCACATTTCCCTCTTCATTGTGATCTTTCAAAGAAAGCATCATGGATGCACTCAAACAGTTTTGGCTTGAAGAAAGTAAAAAATATTTTACCCCAAAATATATTTCTTTGACATATTTTGAGATGGCTGTCCAGAGGGCCTGCAGACAGAGATAGTTCTGTAATTCTGTCTTTTGTAGGGGAGATTTTCATTTGTAGACAAAATCTGCATTGATGCAGTCAAGCTTTCTCTGAAGGCCTTCCCTTGTCTGATCTAAGAAAGATGAACTGAAAGCCTGACCCACTTAAAGATCTGAAAGAAACATCTGCCATCTATTCTTTTTGAGATCTGTTATCTGTGAGATTTCATTTACATCCCAAGACCACCTTTGCTAGCCAAGCTTCCTCTTGTCTCCCCTCTATAACCTATCTTGCCATTATAACCTGATTTACCACCATAATCCATTTTGGGCCATGCTCTGAGCCTCTTCTGTAACCTCAATCATGATATAGAAGTTTCTGTATTCCATGGAGATTGGGTAATAACTCTGTAATTCTTCCCTATGTGAACATTAATAATAAATTTGTATGCATTTTCTCTAATTAATCTGCCTTTTATGAGTTGATTTTTTCAGTGAACCTCCAGACAGAAAAAAGGAAAGATTTCTTTTGGCCTCTACCAGGTTCTTTTATGTTCAGGAACTTAGTCCTACATTGAGGGTCATTCCTAGAGTGTCATGTCTAGGAAGAGGAATTTGTCACATTATAAAGCTGATAGGGTATAAGAAAAATTTAAAGCAACATGAGGAAAGTGACTTTGTGGCCTGAATCAGGCTACCAGGCTGCATCTTTAATTAATGCAATTTATTTGAGTAACCATTATTTCAGTTTGTTTAGTTCCATATTGACTCCACTGTGTACAAATGCTACAGCAGCAGTGAAGACAAAAATAGGACAAACAAATGATTATAATTCCTAGAATAAGTAACAGCTTTTGCCACCAATTTTCACAGTATCAAAACCAGCTGCTTACCCAATCATTTGGAGAGAGTGCTATATCTGAAAGTTTAGTTATTTGGGTTTTTATATCAGCCATTAATTTAGTGATGTATCTGATTCATCTGGGATACAGACAGAACACACAATTTTTAATCATTGTGCATGTTCCCTCTTGGGCTGCAGTGAGTATGTCTAAAGCTACACTGTTCTGTATTAGAGCCTTTCTTCATTGTTTAATAACAAGATACCCATCAGACTATTACTTAGGGCCTTTTTAATATAATTAATTAGGGCCTCTACATACCAAATGAAATCTTCAATAATCAGTTGCAGCAGAAAGATGGAAGCTAAATGATCAAATCAATGAAATACAGAAAAATTCCAACAAGATTGTAAATGAGGAAGATTTGCAGATTTTGAAAGGGTATGAACTTAGCCTGGTATCCAGGCATAGTCCCAAAGACACCATCCTAACCGTCATGGGGGTAGCTATGCCTATAGATTGGTGGTGCACTGCCAAGATGTTTCATTTACATCTAACTAATAAATTGTCATGGTACCCATTCAGCGACATGCCAGCCAGCACTTTGTCATATAATGGTGTGGGATACACTGTTCTTTGAGTATCTATCTCATATCACTAGTGTTATGGACCATGTATCTTTGGTGTGATATTTTTGTTCCCAACATAAAGGGGTGAGCTAAGTGACTGAAAGAGAGGAAAAGCCATATTAAACCATCCCAGATTTGTTATACTATCCCAGAATTGAGTTGTACTATCTCTTAGTTGTGATAACATGAGCAAAAAGGCTGTTTTTTTTTTTTTACCAAAAAAGCTCATCTCATGACTTTGTTTTGTGAAGTATTATGAATTAAGTCAATAATGTACATCATCTTTAGTCATATAACTACTAAACACTGATGACTATTGTAGAAAAGCCAAAACATTCATAATATTCTATCCAATCTTGTCCTTGGAGAGAAAATAGCCACCATGGTAGGTCACAAACACCAGAGAGGAGCATGAGGCCACATACCAGCTTTAAATATTTTTTTTTTTTTTTGCTTAAGTCACGAAGATTCACATCCTCTTTTCAGAGATAAACTTTTTTCTCCATAACCAAAATTTTGAATGAGAGAAAAGGTTGTAAAAACTCTAACGAGTCATTCCAAACAAAATCTGATCCTCACAGAAAAGTGAAAATCACAATTGTACAATTAGCAGAATCTCTAGAGAAAAACAAATGAAATTCCTACCTCACAGTGGAGCTTTAATACTAATCTCATCAAGTTAGAAATGTGTGTGGGTCAAATACAGCCTGAATCGTCAACCAAATCTGGGAAGATTTGGACCAAGAGGGGCCTTATCAGTGATCCCTGCTGACTTTGGTGAGTTTGGGTGAATGAAGTCATTTATGTTGAATGTCACCTTTTAAAAACAGTTTCCCAAATCTAAGTAAGAATTGCCATGATCCCCACCTCTACATTCCCTGGATTGTCACAAAAACAGACAAAACTCTTTTGAAGATTAAAGTATATGTGGAGGGGTTGGGGGATCAGGATAGAGGGTTGGTAGTCTGACTTATAGAAACAAGAAGGGTCATTGTCTGCTACTGCTGTCATCACAATATAATGTCACAGGTCCCTTTTGACTTTTCACTGTCCCTCAGCTACTTCACCTAGTGATATGTCAACTACCAAGGCTCACGAGGTCCCATAAAGGAGGGTGAAGTTACGTGAAAGAGATTCTCAAACCTGGGGCTCTAAGTGCCCAGTCCTTGAAGAATCCCATCAATCGGAGAGATCCAAGATGGCCGATTAGCAGCAGCTCAGGATTGTAGCTCCCACTGAAAGCGCAGAGAGTGAGTGGACGCCACACTTTCAGACGAATTTTTATTGCCCACGGACCAAGAGATTCCAGGCGGAGGAGCCCCACGGGTCGCCAGTGCGACTCTTTTGGCCGGCGCGGCGGTTCTCAGTCCAGAGTATACGGGACTGAGTGCCCTTTTAGTTGGTGTTCGGAGCTCCGGGAAGGCAGAGTCTCCCATTCAGCTGATTGAAAAGCGGACTGAAGTGGGAAACCAGACTGGGAGATTCCTGGGCAGAAAAGCACCACGAATCTTAATGCTGCTGTTTCAGCCAGCATAGTGGGTCACCGCAGGGGAAAGCTGGTCCCTACCCAACAACAACAACAACAAAAAAAACCAGCAATTGGAACTGCTAAGGATTGAGAGTTTCACAGTAAGTACAGCTGAACCCAGGAAGGTCCAGCTCTGTGGGGGAGGAGCGCACACTGAAGGAAAACTAAGAAACAGAAAAAACTTTACCACCAACAAGCTGGACGTCCACTCAGAGACCTAATCTGAAAGTTAGCAATTACACAGATGACAGGTGGATAAATCCACAAAGATGGGAAGAAACCAGCGCAAAAAGGCTGAAAACACCCGAAATCAGAATGCCTTTCCTCCTACAGAGGATTGCAGTTCCTCATCACCAATTGAACAAGGCCTGACTGAGAATGAATGTGAGGAATCAACAGAATTAGACTTCAGAAGGTGGATAATGAGAAACTTCTGTGAGCTAAAAGAACCTGTTCTAGCCCAATGCAAGGAAACCAAGAAACTTGAAAAAAGGTTTGACGAAATGTTAACGAGAATGGACAATTTAGAGAAGAATATAAGTGAATTAATGGAGGTGAAAAACACAATACGAGACCTTTGTGAAGTAAGCACAAGTTTTAACAGTCGAATTGATCAAGCAGAAGAAAGGATTTCAGAGGTTGAAGACCAACAACGAAATAAAACGAGAAGACAAGATTAGAGAAAAAAGGGTAAAAAGGAATGAGCAAAGTCTCCAAGAAATATGGGACCATGTGAAAAGACCTAATCTACGTTTGATAGGTGTACCTGAATGTGACAAAGAGAATGAATCCAAGCTGGAAAATATTCTTCAAGATATTATCCAGGAAAACTTTCCCAACCTAGCAAGGCAGGACAATACTCAACTCCAGGTAATACAGAGACCACCACAAAGATATTCCTCAAAAAGAGCAACCCCAAGGCACATAATCATTAGATTCACCAGGGTTGAAATGAAGGAGAAAATATTAAGGGCAGCCAGAGAGAAAGGTCAGGTTACCCACAAGGGGAAGCCTATCAGACTCACAGCAGATCTCTCAGCAGAAACGCTACAAGCCAGAAGAGAGTGGGGGCCAATATTCAACATCCTTAAAGAAAAGAACTTTCAACCCAGAATTTCATATCCAGCCAAACTAAGTTTCATAAGTGAAGGAAAAATAAAGTTTTTTACAAACAAGCAAGTACTCAGAGATTTCATTACCACCAGGCCTGCTTTACAAGAGCTTCTGAAAGAAGCACTATATACAGAAGGAACAACCAGTATCAGCCATTCCAAAAAACCCATCAGTAAGCTGCATCCAGACCCATCTCACATGCAAGGATATACAGAGACTCAAAACAAAGGGATGGAGGAAGATTTGCCAACCAAATGGAGAGCAAAAAAAAAAAAAAAAAAAAAAAAAAAAAAAAAAAAAAAAAAAAAAAAAAAAAAAAAAAAAAAAAAAAAAAAAAAAAAAAAAAAAAAAAAAAAAAAAAAAAAAAAAAAAAAGCAGGAGTTACAATTCTCATCTCTGATAAAATAGACTTTAAAGTAATAGAAAACAGAAGAGATAAGAAGGATATTGTATAATGGTAGAGGGATCAATGTAACGGGAAGAGCTAATGATCCTAAGTCTATGCACACCCAATACAGGGGCACCCAGATACACAGGGCAACTTCTTGGTGACTTACAAAGAGACTTGGACTCCCACACAATAATAGTGGGAGACTTTAACACTACATTGTCAGTATTGGACAGATTAATGAGACAGAAGGTTAACAAGGATACCCGGGACTCGAACTTAGACCTTGAACAAGTAAACTTAATAAACATTTACAGAACTCTCTACTCCAAACCCACAAAATATACTTTTTTTTTTCAGTAACACATCACATTTATTCTAAAAGTGACCACATGGTTGGGAGTAAATCACTCCCCAGCAATTGCATAGCATTTCATAGGTTTAAATGAAATATTGGTTGGCTGTTTGTTTGTTATTTTCCTCCCTTATTCCTTCCTGTCTCCATTGTATAACACAATTATTGGTATAAAAGAGCTTTTTAATACCGATTTTTAGACTGCATTCTAGCCTGGGCAATAGAGCAAGATTCCTGTTCTCTCTCCCTCTTTTTGTTCTCCTTTTTCCCTTTCTTTCATTCTCTTTTTTTCTTTATCTCTTTCTCTCTTTTTTCTTTTCTTTTTCTTTCTTAAAAGAAAAAATAAATCAAAATCAAATTCAAATTATTTGAATTATTAAACAGTAAGATATCTTCCCTTTACATGTAACTCAACAAGTATAAATAACAGCATAAATTTTAATTATCTCAGAAGAATTAGGAAGACATTTGTTTCCTATCACTCTTAGGGCCAAATCACGTTTCTAAAGTGAAACCCAATCTAAGAACTTTCCAATACAATATCATATAGTTAGGTAATTTGAAAATATATTTTGGAAACGAAATCTCCAAGCTTCACTGAGTAATAGACTCTGAAATTCTCATCAGTCACTGTCATGGCTAAGAAAGCAGCTCCAACCCATACGCTGCAAATATGAAGGACAATTAAACCAAGCAGGCTCTGGTTTGCTTTGTGAAGACGAACGACCGCGTTCCTAAGCATGGCGGACCACGTGAGGGTCCCTGAGGACATCCACCGCACGAATGTGCCAGCCCTTTCAGGTCTAGGGACCGCATGAATGTGGGAGCTCTTTCAGGTCTAGGGACCGTATGAATGTGCCAGCCCTTTCAGGTCTAGGGACCGCATGAATGTGCGAGCCCTTTCAGGTCTAGGGACCGTATGAATGTGCTAGCCCTTTCAGGTCTAGGGACTGTATGAATGTGCTAGCCCTTTCAGGTCTAGGGACCACATGAATGTGGGAGCCCTTTCAGGTCTAGGGACCGCATGAATGTGGGAGCCCTTTCAGGTCTAGGGACCGCATGAATGTGGGAGCCCTTTCAGGTCTAGGGACCGTATGAATGTGCTAGCCCTTTCAGGTCTAGGGACTGTATGAATGTGCTAGCCCTTTCAGGTCTAGGGACCACATGAATGTGGGAGCCCTTTCAGGTCTAGGGACCGTATGAATGTGGGAGCCCTTTCAGGTCTAGGGACCGCATGAATGTGGGAGCCCTTTCAGGTCTAGGGACCGTATGAATGTGCCAGCCCTTTCAGGTCTAGGGGCCTGGTAAGCCTCGTATTACTTGTACTCTGATTACCTTCTACTTATTTCCCTAGTCCTTAAATGTAATTTATGTGACTTATTAACACTGAGGGTTTGATCACCAATAGCAAGTTCTAGTTTCAGTCCTGGTGTTGGTGCCCATACTACTGACCTGAGATAAAATCAAGGACTAATCACCCTTACAGATTTACACTTTGCTAAAGGGTACCTTGGGAGAGAGGGAGTGCAGAGCAGAAACAACCTACCTGTGCAGCTGAGAAGGTCACTCAGGCTACGGGGACAGAGAAGGGCCATTCTCAGGAGTATCCCATGCACCTGAACTTGCTTTTATGCAATCGCCTTCTGCCTCTGAATCAACTTCTCCTGCACAGTCAGCCGAGTGTTTCCACGGTACCAGCCACACTGAATGCCAGGAGGCTCACTACACTTGGAAACTCTTCAGGGTGGAACTTTCTGACTTGTTCAGTGTTTCCTTCTCAGTATAACGTCCTGACAAGTGCTTCTGGAATAAATGATCTTGGCTGAAATGAACATTTGAAGTAACAATATAGCTAGAAAGAACAGACATATTTTAGGTGGCTGAGATTATTGAATGGGAAAATAGTGAGATTTTACAATTGAACGGGTATCATAACTGCTTCCTATACAACATTTAATGTTGCCCTATTACAGAGAATTCGTATAACCACAACTGCCAGGATTTAACATCAGAAAAAACAAATATAGCAATATGAAATTCCAACTCACCGAGCACATTATGATTCAGAAAGTGAAGAAACATGGAGTTGGCCTCAGCCGCAGCCCACCTTTCTACAGGTGACCAGACCCTAAGACGGTGTTCTTCAACATTCGCCACACGCACCCTCAGCTGGGCGTTTTCGGAGGGAACAAGTCTCTGAGAGGCAGGTCGAGGGATAAGCTTTCAACAAGCCGCAGGCAATTCTCTGAACACAAAGAAGTAAGAATGACTTCACATCTCCGTAGAGGCAAAAGCAGTAGACAAATACGCAAGGATGGAATTTCTTCTCTTCCCTCTTTCTGGACACTCCCCCTGCCTCCCATCATACCGCCCTGGAAACAGGAAGCAGGCACGTGTTTTGGTGCAAGCATCAGCTATGCACAGGTCTACTTTAATGGGAAAAGGACGGGGGGCGAAATAACTATGACGCCATGTCCCCATCAGCTACACACAGGTCCACTTTAATAGGAAAAGGATGGGGGTGAAATAACTATGACGCCATGTCCCCATCAGCTATGCACAGGTCCACTTTAATGGGAAAAGGACGGGGGGTGAAATAACTATGATGCCATGTCCCCAAAAGAGGAACATCACACTCAGAGCATCACGGATGGTCCAAAATTGCATCCATATTTAGTTGTGACTTAGAAATCATTAAGGCAACAGATGCTTTCTTTCTTTTCTAGGACTTTTTAAAAGAGAGGTTATGGAAAACTTTCAGTTATTCTTTCTGTCATTTCCGCAGTTTAAAATTGGATGAAATCGTGTTCTGCTTATGGTGGATTTTGTTGTTAGGGCTTTCTCCTTTCAACTTTTTAACAAACAACTTTTTTCACTTAGCATGCTTAAACGCTGGATGGAACATCTCTATATTATGGCCCAAACAAAACTGGCTTTGGGAACAAATGTGGCTGTTCTAAACTCAGTCCACTTGAGTTGGAGGTAACATTGACAGAGAGAGGACCAGCTGCTATCAAGTTCCCTTAGAGAATACCCTGCCAATGTGATCTACATTTCAAAGTGGAAATGAAACAATCACTGCCACTGGAGCCTTAATATTTCTGGGATTATCAAAAGAACTTTCCTCTGACAAAGGAGATATCATAACTTGACATGGGGTTAAATTCTGATTCTTCTACAAAATAGCTGTGCACGACACCTAGTCTTTTTTCATCTTTAAGATGAAGTCCTGAAACTTCAGGACACTTCCAACTTCAAAACATGTCATTCCATGCAACAGAGAGGCCACATATTGATAAGACTTCTGTCCCAAATCATATTGTATCCTGTAGCTTTCTATCAGTCTGTAAAATGGTAGCTGTTGACTTAGACAACAAGCTTTATATCACTGACTACAAAATGATGCCAGGTTGATCTTTGTACTGAGCGGTAGGCTGGGAAATCCCTGGCAGCGCTGTGAAGTGTGCCTGGTGTAGGAGGGAGAGGCGGAGAAGATGACAATCACATAGGAAGCTGCTCCAGGCTGCGGCGAGCTCAGTGATTCACAAGATGCCATCACCAAACCTGGCACCTATTGCCAGTCCCCAGTGACTCCTGAGTACTAAAGAAATTCCAGGGCTCTTAAGAGTCGTCATCTGCTTGAGGGGCAGCTCTAAAGCACCTGTATCTAAACAGTACAGCTTAGAATGCCCACAGAATAGAGAGGAAGCTGTAATGGTGACCCTGACTTCCCAGTTTTCTAGGGCCTGCTCTGAAGATTCTGGTTCTGGTCCCGCCTACGGCTGAGAATAGACATCAGGTGCGCACAGGATCCAAACTGTGGCCTAAAGTTGCCGTTAGGAGTTTGTTCTGATACTGCTTTACAATCCTATTCTCTTTCTAGCCACGGATTTTGACAATATGAAGCTTTATTGTTAAACTCAGTTATCATCCTGTCATGTGAATTCAGAAATCCCAAGTTGGTGATCTATTTTTATGTGAAGTTAGCAACAATTAAACTAACATCTCTTTGCTTGGACTTCTTTTCCAGAAAGTGTCCTATGTGGTGGAGGCTGGAGGAGTGGAAGCGGGCTAGGAAGAGAATATATAATTTAGTCTTGAGATTTTATAGTGGCATCAATACTGTTGTGAACAGGAAACTTCACTGTTTCAAATATTATTTTATGGGTACGTGGGTTTAATCACTTTTGAAAAAAATTAGCCAAAAAAGACAACTGATGCTTAAGCTTATCACTTAATACACATAAAAATTTGTATTTTAATAAGCATAAAGACCAGAATAAGGATGAAACCATACCCTTGGTTGGATCAAACTTTGGAATAGCTTTCCATTGAATATTTTTTTAGGGGAATCAAAAAGTTGAGAAGATTCTGTTCTGTCATGTAATGTAAAAGCCACCTAGTAGACGAGAAATTGAAATCCACAAAGCTTAGGGAAAAAATGAATGCTTTGGAGCATACATTGTTCCATTAAATTATGCCAATAAACTTAGGACCTTGAAAGTTACTATGCTCAAATATATTTCAAAAGGAAGAAAATGCTCTTAGCTACCTTCAAACTAGGACTGGAAATTGAATGTATAGAGTAGCAAGACTTTCTAATTCTGCTAGGTTAAATAACCAATTTATTACTTCCTATTAATTCAGTATCAATCTGTTTGAATTGAATGTACATTTATTAATATAGAAGATACCTTTACAAATTATTCAGTTAAAATAAAAGCAAGCCTAGGCATATGTCTGTCTCTCTCTTTTCTAAGCTTTCCAGATGCTTACTTGTTTTCCCACTGGTTGTATAAGAATACCAAACATTAACTGAGGGTTGTTACATGAAAAAGAATAAGAACAACTCCCAAGATCTGAGGGCCATGGGAAGTTGCTAAGCTCAAGTATTCATGTCATACTAGTCAAAGTGAGGGATAGCAGAAGAGCATGGGCTGGGTTGAAGTGTCAGATGCCATGTAACTGCAGTCACTGGAAGCTGCTAATTAACAGAAAGTGTGGAGTGGAATGAAAGCGAGCTTATCACGGGGACCCTGGTATTCCCTGCAGTGCTTTCCTCTCCTCTCTACTAGACACTCTTTTTCCTCTTTGTCTCTTTCCAGTGAATAAACGCAAGCTGTTTATATAATTCAATAGACTGTGGATTGAGAATCAGAATTTGGGCATTGTTAGTAATTAACAAAGTAATCATCCAAGCATTTAATTTCACTGAAAATGATGGCTGTTGAAATGATGATTTCTTGTTATTCCTTGATTCTAAATTTAAAACACATTTGTGTCCAATTTTATTTCAAAAAGAAATAAAATAGGAGAGAGGAAATATAAGGCAAAGGGGAATAAAGAAAGAAGCTTAAAATTAAATGTGAGACATAATCCCAGGATTATCTTCAAAAAATTCTTAAATCTTAGTTTGGTTGTATACAGATTAATGTATGTAGGCCCTCCTTCTGTGATTTTCTTCTCTGTCACAGAAATATTGATTCCACTATGACCTCTGTCTCTCTTGGCTTTTAGAATTCTAGCTGCCAATAATGCAGAAAAAGGCACAAAGTGAACATCTTTGTCAAGACCCATGTATACAGCAAGCTCCTACTATATGACGAAGGGAATACCTTCCTGTGGCTAAAAAGTGACTTAATTTCTACGTTGTTATTTCAACCCAAATATCAGATTCTTCCAACCTTCCATCATCACCCACTCCTACCCCCATGCACTGTATGCAAATGTCAGCATCCCACACCAGCCGTCTCTTCCTGCCCTGCTCACCTTTCCTTCTTACACGTGCGCGGTCTCATTCATCCTGTCCTCAAGTCCCTACTCCTCTCTCTCACATAATGTAACTCACAAACAGGGACTCCTTCTCTTTCACATGCCCCAATTCTTCCACCATCCCTACCCCAATCACCTACCTCAGTAAATACACAGAAGTTGACCAGGTGTGGTGGCTCACGCCTGTAATCCCAGCACTTTGGGAGGTCGAGGCAGGTGGATAACTTGAGGTCCAGAGTTCAAGACCAGCCTGGCCAATGTGGTGAAACCCCATCTCGACTAAAAATACAAAAATCAACTGGGCGTGGTGGCGAATGCCTGTAATCCCGGCTGCTCGGGAGGCTGAGATGAGAATGCTTTGAACCCAGGAGGCGGAGTTTGCAGTGAGCCGAGATTGTGCTGCACTGGGGCGAAAGAGCAAAACTCCATCTCAAAAAATAAACTAATAAATAAAATAAATAAATAAATACACAGACGTTATGCAGACAGCTGAACAATCATGAACAAACACATTAACTAACGTTTTAGTAAGGACACATCAGGAGTGAGTGTTCAGTGCCTTGAGAAAAGGAAGCCATGGAAATAAGTCAGTAGAAATGTTCTACTTTTGGGAACATGGCATCACGCATGAGATGGGATTTCCAGGACTACAAATTAAGATTTCGTTTCCTTAGGCGTGCTTGGACTAAGTGTCCTTTCATAGTACCAGTGTCTGCAGTACTTGAAATGCCAGTGACCTCACTTTGCAATCCTGCATTACCATCATGTGCAAAGCAACTTTGAAGACGTCTCTGCTCTGAATTGCGTTATCTTTGCAGAAGTGTGGCAAAGATCCCGCTTCCGAGGCTGAAGGACAGACAGAATGATTTTCCTCTGGCATTCCCTATATGGTGCCATTGGTTGCTTTAACACATTTTTATTACAATTGAAACTTTAAACATAGCCTTGCCATTAGCTTCAAAAAGACAGCAGATAACCCACAAGCATATTTGGCCAGCGCTTTCTCAAATAACAATGAGAGTAAAATAAATAAGGTAATATGCTTTATCATTGCCTCAAGCAATGTGCAGAATTGTTAATAGTAGTAACTCCTCTCCCAAAAGAAAAAGGAAAATCTAAAATACCTGAAGCAGCCTTAGCAAGCAAGCACTTCAACAAGTACAAAGTGTCTTTGCAAACATGACACGGGCATTTAAAAACCATCCTGAAGTTAGGCACATACTGCAAAGTGAGGCCTTATTTGAGGATGTTATTAAAAAATCCATAACCGAGGCCTCCAATTTTTAGGCTGTGGTGTACAAAAAAAACCACATTGAGGCAAGACGCAGGTATGGCACAGAGTCTTCACGCACACCTTGGGGCATGCCTAGCTCCTCGGGGAGCCTCCCGAGCAGGGGCCAGGAGCCCTTGTTACGCTCTCTGTGAGTTTTCTTTCAAATCACTTCACTGACATGTTGAAAAATGTACATGCTAAGGAAGATAATGCAAATTCTGTAATGTTGTCACTTGCTATCCCAGCCAGGACTGGCTCTGGGAAAACGAAAAAGCCTTGACACATTGAAACTTAGCAGCAACATTCTAACTGGGTGGAGGACAATATTCTTAATCCTCCCTAGAAAAATCAAATTAAATCAGCAGCAGGCTCTGCCTGATACAGCTCTGTGTCACTGGCTGTTCAGATGAAAAATCTAAAGAAGTCTGCAGCTCTTGATTTTGCAACTCATGTCTTTCTATAGAAATTCAGTGAAGTGAGCAGTGATAAGACATCCCTGCATGAGGATTAGCTTCAAGACAGGGAAATGGGGTTAGAGAAGAAGGGGGGAGAGCAGACACACATTTTGCCTGGCATTTACGTTCAGCTAAAAGCCATCAAATTTCACAGCTAAACTTCAAACATGACTCAGAGCTTTGACTTTCTTTCTCTTTTCAGCAAGGCAACACATCTGTATATTTCAGCCTAAGCAGCTACATATTTTAGGGAGTGTATATTAAAAGCAGATTCTATTAATCAATAATAATTCAGAAATTAGGGCTGCATCCATTAAGAGTTCTACTTAATGGCAGTTAAAACTTGAGAGCAATGGTTTGCAAACTTTACTGCGCATAGGAAACATCTGGGAAGCATAAAAAATGCAGATTCTAGGGGCCCACCTGCAGAGTCTCATTGAGTAGATCTGGAGTGAAATCCCAGAAATTGCATTTGTTAACAAGCACCCCGGGTGAAATGTATCCTACAGTCTTTCTATCTTAATGGGATTTTTATAATCCAAATTACATTTAAATCTTTTGAAGAAAATGGAAGCAGTGAAACAGCCCCAAATGCATCTGGACAGTTTTGTAGATAGTCTTCCTCTGGCTTTTAGAGATTTTAAATCAAAATTTTTTGGTATAGCAAGACATAATATGGCTGCTTTTCTTTTGAACCAAACAAATCAACCAAAGAAAAGATGTGTCCTCAGAAAGTTATTCAGCTCCCCCAAAGCAAGCATCTTTTTAGGTGGGCTATTTCAAGGAGCTGAGTTTCATATGCTCCTGTTAATAGTCTGAGCCATATTTATTTAATTTAAGCATAAAGCTTTAAGTTTTTGCATTCAGAATAGAAGTGTAAAGGCAGTGTGACCAAGTCAAGATGCTCAAATATCCACGGCATATTCAGTCAGCAGTGAAATGTGACTGCAACTGTTCTCCAACACGAATCCCAATATTTGTCATCATAGTACCCACTTTTTTTTATTTTAAAAGTCCAAGAACCTAACTACTAACTTTGCATAATAGTAGCATTAAACATAGCAAATCTAACTAGACCAATGTGGTACGACACTAGTCTGTATAGTAATTGCTCTTTTCAAATTAACTTATTATTGGTCTTGGGAGGAAATATTCCATTGTCTAATCTTTGGCAATTTAGAAATCCCTAAATTGTTTATTTTGTTTTGTTTTTATTCTTTGTACTTGAAATTGGGTTTTACTTTCTCTAGTTTTTAAATTTTTTCTTTCTGCTTTTTCACTAGGCTTCATAGACCTCCCTTGTACATGTGTAATTTTGCTGTTAGCCAGAAATTTGCATAGTTTGTTCTCTGAATTTGGGTCTCATGCTTCTGAGGTTGGCTTGCTGCCAAAATTTTCAGCTGCTTTTTCAGGTCTAAATTTTCTAGCACTTTTAATCAGGGACATCATTTTTTTCTCCATTTATAAAAATTTTATTTTTCTACTAATACATAATGGATGTACATATTTTGGTGGAACATGTGAGAATTTAATACAGTCATATAATTTGTAAAAATCAAACTAATGTAACTGAGTATCCAACATCTTAAATATTTGTCTTTTCATTATGCTAGAAACATCTGAATGATTATCTTCTAACTATTCTGAACTGTACAATAGCTTGTGTAAACCATGATTTCTGGGCAAGACCAGCTTCGTGGGCACATGGTCTGTGTGGCTGCAGAGACTTACTGTCTCTGTGTCAGATGTGTGTATTAAATATTCCCTATGAATAATCTTCCTGAATGCACAGTCACAATTTTATATGGATTTATTTATACATTGTATCTATTATTCTAGATGCAGGGAGGCTGGGACTATATTTAAAAATCAGGTCACATCAGGCATTTTGTATCATGGAAAAGAACAGAATTATTCACCATCTAGTTGATTATGGTAGAGTTGAGTGGACATAGCTTCCATGGGTCACAGTGGCCAAATACCCTGTGGAAGTATTTCTCAATAACACCCAAAGGTGACCCCCAAAGACACAAATAATGTTCTCTTCTTCCACTTGATATAGATACTGGTTTATCCATTAACAGGATTCCAGAACTAACCAGAAGTATGTCTGATTTGGGTTTTTCTCACACATGTGCTGGAAATCCATGCATGAGCTTTGTGAGAAAGGGCACAAATGAAACCAGCCTGAAGTCTGCAGAGGCCACACAGCACAAGTCAGCAGCAGCATTTACACAGATGGCAGAATTGTCAGAAAAGAACATTTACAAAGCAATTATTGTTGTGTCCCGTATCTTCAAAAGGTTAAGTAGAGGCATGACAGATTAAAAAGGCCCAAACTGAACTTTCAGGGAAGAAAACTACAATTTCCTAAGGTTAAAAAATACAGAAAGTAGAAATTACAGCAGATTAGACATTGCAGGAAAAAAATTGTAAATTTAAAAGTGTGACAAAATAAAAACTCCATAATGTAACAGAGACATAAAAAATAATAGTTTAAAAAAACCAACAGGATTAGTGGGGCTAATCACAGAATATGAGACTACTCCAAGTAGTCCAATATACGTGGAATTCAAATCCTCAAAGACGGGAAAAGCAGAACTACTAAATCCACAGATCCCAGAAGTTTAACCCCAAGCACAAGAACCATGAAGAAAACTGTACCAAGACATGTGGTAACCAAACTGCTCAAGCCAGGGATAAAAAGATGCTGAAAGCAGCCAGGAGGTATGGAATAGGGGAAGTCGTATTTTTTTTTTTTTTTTTTTGAGGAGGAAGAGTTTCGCTGTGTCACCAGGGTTAGAGTAAGGTGGTGTGATCGCCGCTCACTGCAACCTCCGCCTCCCGGGTTCAGTTGATTCTTCTGCCTCAGCCTCCCGAGTAGCTGGGACTACCGGAGCACACCACCACACCTGGCTAATTTTTTTTTTTTTTTGGCATTTTTAGTTTCATCATGTTGGCCAGGCTGGTCTCGAGCTCCTGATCTTGTGATCCATTCACCTCTGCCTCCCAAAGTGCTGGGATTACACGCGTGCGCCACCACGCCTGGCCAGTCGTATTCCACACGGAGGATTGAAGGTAAGGATGGCCATCTATCTGTCCTTGCAAACGGCAAGGGAAGAGACAGAGGAGCAAGATCTTTCAAGGACTGAAAGGAAAAAAATCAACCTAATATTCTCTACCAGTAAAATTATCTTTCAAGGATAAAGTAAAATAGAGTTTTTCAGACGTATAAATGAAGAAATCATTCATTACCAACAAAACTTACCACAAGGAATGTTTCGGATGATGGATCCAGGCACGTGGTCATGACCGAATGGTCCTCAGGCTTACTGAATTAATGTTTAGCTTACTCCTAAACTAAGTGGTTTCAGTAGGCTGTTATCCTTAGTTTTAGTTTGCGTTCCCAATGTTATAATTGTGTAGTTTTCCCAAAACCACTAACAGCTTTTCGTTACCATTTCTCAGTCACTGCTCTCCTTTTCTGTGACCGTCGCTCTTTTCTGTTAATTTACTGCTTCTAACCAGAGGCTCTAGAATCTAAGATAAGAACATGTATTAGAACTGTGAATAAGTTAAAATAGCTTCAAATTAAGTTGTGATCCACAGATTTTGTGTGATATACTTAGTTCCTCAGAGGCTTTTTCCCAATCTATATTCTGAAAAATGTGATATAACAATTATGGTAAGGAAAACTATTACTGAATGCCCACTGTGTGTTAGTCATTATTCTAAATATTTCACATTTGTGATTTTAATCTTTTTCATGGACTCTAGATTCTACTTCCAGAGTATATAAGTATATACATAAAGAGGCAGAATGGTAAAGTGTTTTAAAGTACCAGCTTTGGACTCAGGTATCTCTGGTTAAAAATCACAGCTCGTCACTCCCAAGCACCAAACCTGTGAACACGTTGCTCAGGCTATGGTATTTACGTAGGCAACCCCAAGGCCAGTACATGACCCTGTGATTACTGGACACACCGTATACCAGAGGGGATTCAAATGGTGAACTAAGTGTACTTAGAATTTATTTACCTAATGTCATAAAGTAAACACAGGGATGCTAAGAATTACCAATTATTCAAAAGTTACCTCCTGACTTGTCACTTTGATCTTACTTCACCAAATCATGAGGTCCAGGAAACAGAAAATTTCAAGCACATACATCAGATTTCTCTGAGATGCCTAGGTTGATCACTGACCGCTAGCAATCTCCAAGGACAGCAAGTGTCACACAGTTTCCTTAAGGAAACCCCAAAGTCTAACAAGGAAATCAGAAAGAAAATTGGGCCCAGCAGCATGATCTGTGGGTTGGGTTCCACCCGCCACTGCCTGTGCCAGAATAATCTCCAGCGACAGAGACTTAGCAAGGAGCCATAACTCAGGTAGCACAACCAGCAGCCACTCTGCTAAAATAACCCGTTTAGAGCGGATCCTCAAGACAGTGAAAGGTGCACCGTGTGCTTTGGAAGGCACATTAATTTGATCAGCGTTCACTCGGCATTTTACTGGCAGCAGTCTACAGGAATGCCATTTCATTTTTGCTTTTCAGATATGTATTGAATTTGCAGATGGTTTCTTTTCCAAATGATCAATGAATTTCAACTCCAGAGTCTGAGTCAGAATAGGAAGCCTTTTGTACATAGGTAGAACTAATTCTTTGTTTGATTTCATTTGGACTTCAAATTAATACTGCTGTCGTCAGTGACAATGCAGTTCACAGAGTAACTTATACTCTGTAGGATTATTACGACATCCCTTTCAGTGCAGCATCTCTGAAAGCTAAAAAATGAAGATGAGTGAAATATCTCTGAATATAGGCCAAAGAATTACTCATTTCAAAGTGTGTTGGGAAGATATGTAACGGACTGAAGGCCAGGGGTCAAGTCAGCAGAAAAGGCCATTTCCTAAGACTTCACACTGACTATTCATCATCTTCTCACACCTGTTTCCACATCTGTCCTTTTTCTCTTCTGTCTTCGTGTTTTTCTCTATTGACCTGTCATCATGCTCTATTCTTTTTTCTCTCCTTTTCTATTTTCTTCAATTTCTTTTGCCCTTACCACTTCTTTTCCCTATGCTTTATTCTTTTCACTACTTTTCATATAATATAGAATTAAGTCTGGATGTTATATTCATTGAATTATGTTTTAGTGTCCTGCTCTTTTAAAAATTGGAGCAAATGAAAATGTTTGCCCATGTCTGAAGAATTAAGCAGTTTTACACGTGGCCCTTGATGCTTTTCTCTAGTCAATGGGCCGTTTATGAAGAAGCACAAATCCGAAGCTGCTTTTCATTCAGGGCCCCCAGAAAGTCGAGATAGTTGTATTAGTCCATTCTCATGCTGCTAATAAAGACATACCTGAGACAGGGTAATTTCTAAAGAAAAGAGGGTTAACTGAGTCAGTTCCTCAGGGCTAAGGTGGCCTCAGGGTACTTACTATCACGGCAAAAGGGGAAGCAAATCTGTCCTTCTTCACAGGGGGGCAGGAAGGAGAAGTGCTGAGAAAAAGGGGAAAAGCACCTTTAAAACCATCAGATCTCATGAAAACTCACGCACTATTACAGGAAGAGTAGCATGGGGGTGACCACTCCCATGATTTAATAACCGCCAGGGTCACTTCCACAACACATGGGGATTGTGGGAACTGCAATTCAAGATGAGATTTGGATGGGGACACAGAGTCAAAGCTTGTCTCTAATCGTAGTCTAATTGCCATTGTCAGAATTCTGTCAGCACTTACTTTAATACCCCACATGTTCATGTCCCTTTCGTAATTCACTGTTTCTAAAGAATATTCTTCTCTTCAGCCACAGAGCCCATCTTTCCATCTTTTTCTTAAAGTGTAACTTATCTAAAAACTGTGAGATTTTTGTTTCTCTTCTATTTTGTCACTGGCCCTCTGAGGGGGCATCTCAGGTGCTCATGACGGAAGTCTGCAGTCTGGCTACTTTTCAAGTTTGTGAAAAATATCTCTTCAAAATACATTAGGTAATTTCTGCCTACTTTGAATTTTCTTAAGTCTTAGAACAATGCAGTCCACGTGTTAGCTCACAAGTTTAGGGGTGTCAGTGATATCTGAGTTTTCTGTGCCTCAAAAACTCACCGTCACATGCTGTTCATTGTCACCAGATCTGATTGCATCTCAGATGACTTCGTAATGTTCTTAAGGCCAAGCGCTGAGGCAGGAGGAGAGGACACACCCCAGAGCCAAGACTGCGAGTTTGAGGTCACAGCCAGCGTTTGCCCGTTGCTGTCTGCCCCGGACCCCTATTTCCGTGGCCTGGGTTGGACCATGCTGGCTGCACCTCAGAATCACCCAAAGCACTTGTACAATGTGTGAATCCCTAGCCCTTCACCCAAGGAATTTTGATTTATAAATTTTTTCTGCTTGTGGGTCTCAAACATGGATAATTTTTGTTTTTATTTTATTTTATTTATTTATTTATTTATTTTTGACAAGGAGTCTCCCTCTGTCGCCCAGGCTGGAGTGCAATGGCACGATCCTGGTTCACTGCAGCTTCCGCCTCCCGCCTTCAAGGCGTTCTCCTGCCTCAGCCTCCCGAATAGCTGGGACTACAGGAGCACGCTGCCATGCCCGGCTCATTTTTTGGATTTTTTAGTAGAGACAGGGTTTCATCGTATTGCCCATGCTGGTCTCAAACTCCTGAGCTCAGGCAATCTGCCTGCCTTGGCTTCCCAGTGCTGGGGTTACAGGGGTGAGCTACCACGCCCGCACACACATAGATAATTTAAAAAATCTGCTTAAGAAATGCTGATGTGCAACCAGGGTTAAGGACCACTGAGCGAGAATGCCCAGTGGAACTCAGATCCCTGGACCCTGGACCAGCACAGCACTCAGAGGTCCGGGGTGAGGCCACGGGTGAAGCCCCCGTGAGGTGCTGCCGCGGGCCTGGCCACACGTTGAGGACCACTCAGTGAGAAAACGCACAGCACTTCACTTCTCTTTCTAAAACTCCTTCTTCTGGGAGGAGAGACTGATCTTACCATTGAGTGTGGGAGAAGAAACAGCACGCCTAGAGAGTGACGTCCCGTCTCTCTTTTCAAATATGTAAGCCTGGAGAGAAGTTTTTTATCCACTGGGAGGATGCCTTTGCAGGGGAGGCTCTGTCTATATGAGGGGGACAGCCTCCAATTTTGTTTTGTTTTGTTTTGCTTTGCTTTGCTGAGAAGGCTTAGCGTAGACTTAGGATAAGTGTTAGACCACAGAGCTAAAGTCATCTTCTTTGGCATGATTAGAATTTTTAAAATGTATAACAAATGTTTTAAAATTTGGATCTCCATTCATCTGTCTTTTGGGTCCTCTCTAAATATCTTGTGAATGCAAGATAGCAAAAAATTAGTGTGACATGTCAGCTTTCTAAAATCCCCATATAATCCTATTTCTTTTCAAATGGTTTCACTTCTTGGCCCTTTGAAAGCAACATAAACACTTTCACTGACTTAGTAAACAGGGCTGTGGAAAGTAAAGGGGAAGTATGCCACTGCTGGATGGAATCCATTCTTCCAAAGTGGAAGGAGACAAGTAGACCCAACACGTCCGCGTGGGAACGCTCCTGCTGCTACCCTCTGCAGGCTTTCACTTTATTTAGCTCCGCTGCAAGAAAAAGTTCAAGAGAGGTCCCCTTGACACTGGCTAGTAAGAGCACAATCAAACGTGTTTATGGAACCACAATTAATAATAGTTGTCCCTTCAAACTCCTGCTGTGAGCCACGTGTTGTGTTAACCACTTCTGTGCTGTGTCATTCCGCTAAAGCACCTGCATAAGTAGGTCTCACTTAAGAAGGAAACTGGGGCATAGCTGGCTGGATTCATACCTGGCAAGAAACAGGGAGCGAGGGTGGGATTGCTCCCGTGTGTGTCTGGGTGGAACGCGGAGGCTGTTTCCACGGTGCACTGTGTACACAAACTTGCACCAAACACAGTTCTAAAGGCCGTGAGAGATGGAAAGAAATGTAACACCTCCTATTAGCTTCCTGATCTCAAAATGCATGTAGCCTACTTAAGAAAATAAAATCATATAAAAGAAAAATTAAGTAACAACACAAGATCTAAAGATTAATATATTATTTTTGACTTCGATCTAAAAAAAATCCAAAAAATAGTGAAATGATTGGGAGAATTCCAAATGCGAACAGTTCAAGTAGTGTAAAATGTCGTTAGTCTCACAGAAGCCAGCCCTCTTCAGGAAATACTTTACCTGATTAGGATCTCAGAGAATGAAATCCATTTTGCAGAGTGTATTCCAGCCCTTATCCAGTCTCCCCATGACTCTTTCTTCAGAAGGCTGTGTTAATTTGCTTCATCTCTTCTGTTTTTTCTCTGTGTTTCATATGTTGATCAGATTTTGTAATACAATCTCCAGACCCACATTGCCCAAAAGAAAAACACTTTTCCTGCTATAATTGTGTTTATTTCCTCTAAATAAGTAGGTGCATGGTACTTTGATTGATAAGAATGAAAACATTATTAGGGAACTTGGCAACATATCCCAGGAGAAATCGAATGTGGCCTGCACCCAGCACTGACATTCAAACAAAATGAAAGCATGTCAGAGAAAAAGAATTGTATAGAATTGCTGGGATCAAATGTAACACAAAAAAAATCTGAACTATAATAGAATCACGAAGCAGAAGCACCACTAAAGTCCATCTCATGCTTCAGCAGCAGGAGCAGGGGAGCACCGGAGAAACAGCTGTGGGTTAAGGGATCCGAGAGTGAATCCTGTTCGGTAAACAGCAGCGTGAGCCTGGCATCCAATTGACTTCTCAGGGCTTTTGTTCCCAGGTAGAATTAGAAGACTGAGCTAGATTAGGGGCTCGTAGAAATCACTTGAGGGGATCCTAAACTTAAATGAAAGAATGCGTCTTTATTCCCCATAATCTTTAACTAAAATGTATAGCACTTCCTCCAATTATGAATGTAAGTGATAAACCACAATACTACTAACCATAATGTGATTTTGTTTCAATATGAATTACAGATATTTTCACATTAATTATAATTTTTAGTTATGTGAAAATATCATTTATGGTCACCAGCTCCTCAAATCGATAATAATCATCAAAGTCTGAGCTGTTTCCGTTTACTTAATGCGTTAGGAAAGGAGCACATGCATTACTGCATCAAAACATCCTTAAAAATGCATCGCTTAATGTTTGAGCACGACTGGATTCCTCCATAAGCAAACGTGTGCTCGCTGCTGCTTTCTCAAATGGTTTTCGCAGATGCGACTTTATCAGACTGCCAACGTGGTCCCCTCAGACAGTGTCTAAGGGCCATTCCCTTGAACACGGGAGAATCTCAGCCTCCTGCGTCACTGGCTGGGGCGCATTTCAAGGATAAGCAAGAGCAGAAGACTGGGGTGACTGCCACACGCGGGAGGTGACAGCGACAAACAACAGTGGCACTGGAATGGGCCGAACACAGCTTCAGGGCATGTGGGTGACTAGGAAATGCTAAGAGGGAGCAGAGTAAGATGGAACGACTCAGCTCATCCGCAGGAGATGCTTGGCCAAGGCCGGGAGCAACGGCTCATGCCTGTCATTCCAGCACTCTGGGAGGTCGGGGCACGTGGATCATTTGAGGTCAGGAATTCTAGACCAGCCTGGCCAACATGGTGAAACCCATGTTTACCAAAAATACAAAAATTGAACCCGGGAGGCGGAGGTTGCAGTGAGCCGAGATCCTGCCATTGCACTCCAGCCTGAGCGACAGAGAGACTTCATCTCAAAAAAAGAAAGAAGAAAGAGAGAAAGAAAAGAAAGGAAGAAAGAAAAAGAGAGAGAAAGAAAGAGAGAGAGAGAGAGAAAGAAAGAAAGAAACTGCTTAGCCAGCAAATGCACCAGCCAGCCAGACCAATCCAGGCTCCAGAACAGCCTACTCCGTCAAAAAGCACAACAGTGTGTCACTTCCAGCACTCACTGACAGTCACTTCCTCGCGAATGATCAAGTATTAGCATGTAACAGGTGAAAAGGCACAGGAAATGCTGTGGTGACACAGGTGACAGGGCAGCGTGTGTACTGTTAGAACTGCTGGCTTGGTTACGTTACATCGTGGCGGTTGTCTCGGTGCATAGGGTAAAACTTCGATGTGCTAGAAGCATGAGCCTACTGAAATGAGACATGTGCACTTCTCAGCAAATCTATCCCGGCTTCTACTGGCAAAGGAAAAATTCCAAGCTCATCTACAAAGAGACATGAGTAGCCGCGGTGGCTCTCAGCAGTGACACAGGCGTAGAAGGGAATGAGTCAGTGGCATCTCCAGCATCCGGGTGTTAAAAGTGCAGATTGTAGAGCTCCCCACCAAAGAGTCTGAATCCGGGTTTCTGGAATGGGATCTTCAAAACTCGCACTCACTGGGCACCCCAGGCATATTAGTAAGCAGGCCATCTGCCAACCATATTGTGAAAGAAACCAGCCACGGCTCCTGGTTGAGGTATTTTGAGTCAGAAAAGTAAAGCAAAGCCCCATCGTTGTGAGCTGCTCCCTATTGCAGCTCAGCCCCAGGTGCAGGACCCTGTATGTGGGTAAAAGACCAGTCATGTGTTCAAAATACAGTGATGAAGAGGCCAATGAGAAGGCCGCTGTAAATGAAGAGAGAAAGAGCATGGAGCCGCAGGGGTGACAGGGTGCTGTTTCAGCCATCACAAAAGTTGCTCTCTGCAGCCAGCTCCATCAGAAGAATCCTGTTAGAAATGCTGTCTCCTTGGCGAGGAGTTTGCTGAAGGCTTCTAACAGGAAAGAAAAGGCTCAGACACCAGCAGCCCTGCAGGAAACAGTTGCATTCAAAGCAGATGCAAAAACCCTGCATTGTGCTTGATGCACTGTCAAGGCAACAGCAACCTGAAGCAGGAATTTAGGTAGATCCTCAGCTTCTGGGATGACCTGGCATTTCCCTCTACCTACGTGAACTCAAATAGGGGCCCACTGCAACAATGCCCTGACTCCTTTTGGAATCGTATGCTGGCCCAGTGGGCAAAGTGTCCCATTGAAGAATGCAATAGAAGCAGACAGCAAGACTGGGAGGGTGCAGGAAGCCCTGTCTCAGCCTGGCCAATTCGGGTCAATAAGTGCCACTTTTATGAAAAGAACTGCAGAAGAAAAATGCTTGGCAACAAATACACTGACAAATCTGTCCATTGTGTGGCTTCTTCAGAACAAGACCTGCACTTGGAACTCAGAGAAAGGAGAAAGTCACAGCCTTTCATGTAAATTAGATCTTGGAAATCATACTTCCGAATTGGAAAGAAGGCTCACTAGATAATGCCACGGGAAGAGTACTAGAAATTAGTATTTATTGACCACCTAAGTGCCAAGCTTCCAGACAGGTGCTTTGTACGCACTTCTCATCTGGTAGCTCACTGAATGGCATCGTCAGAGCTGGAAGGGTCCTCAGAAATCATCATATCCAACTGTTCATTTGCATGTGAAAAACCTGAGACCGAGAGAACACAGGTAGCAGAACAGAACTCAAGGTCTTCTTGCGCTTCCCTGACCTACCCTCTTTCCAGCGGACCACACAGTCTCTCAGATGAGCAATAAGATATGGACATCAGTTAAGAAATTCAGCTCTTTATTAAGCTCTTTAAAGTTAGAATGCATTTGTGGATGTAAGCCTCAGTCCAGACATTAATATGAATGAGTTATGTTTCTTATTTTTTTAAAAAACATTAGCTTCTGATTCTATTAAATAAAAATCAATGTCAGTATTTCTTCCCTACTTTTCTAGAAGTTGTGTCTAAGTTCCAGGGCACCATGGGTTTGGGGCAGCACCTGGTCCTAGACGCTGTCTCTTCACTGCAGCATCTAATGAGATGCTGCCATCTTGGTGGGGTGCTCCGTCCTCCACCCACACAAACACGTCACCTATGGCCACACATTTCTGCACGTGTTCTAGTTGGTGGATCTCCTGATGGAGACGGAGACACAGTATCTGACCTTGCATTTCTGTGGCACCCAGTATTATGGGAAACTTCATGACTCTGTCTATGGCATTTATGCCCAGACTTTCTGCAGCCCTCTCCCTCCACCTCCTCACAGCTCTTTCCAAACAGAGGTCTTCTCAGATCTCACAAAGCTTTCCCAGGATGTGCAGACAACCCAGAGCCATGCCTGAGAGACGAAAAGCATGCCTTTCCTCTCCAGGAGCCACTAATCTAACACTAGTGTACCCTGCTTCACACAGAGGAGATCTTCTAGTCCTGGTAAATGGGACAGAAGGAACCCCTTTCTTCTCTTTGCTTCCTGGAGTGCTCTTCCGATTCCCTAATGGCATTGATATTCAAAAATAAAATCAAGGATGTTTGAGTTTTCTAGATCTCCCAATTCTGTCATATCTTGCAATTGAAGCAAGGAACACAGAATGGTCCACACCCTTGGATTCAGCAGACTTGGATTCAAGGGGAGTGGAAGGGCTGGAAATAAATGATTCCATGTATTCACTTTCGCTGTGCTTTATCACAAAGACCAAAGCCAGTGGAAAATGTGGAGGGAGCAATAGAGATCCCTGGGGGAGGGGGAGGCATTTGAAACGTATCAGGCCATAAGAAAAGACGCTTTTAAAATGGTACTGAATAACATGACGCTGAGCAAGACTTTTTTTTTTTTTTTTTTTTTTTTTGTGATGGAGCCTGGGTCTGTCACCAAGGCTGGAGTGCAGCGGCACGGTCTTGGCTCACTGCAACCTCCACCTCCCAGGTTCAAGAGATTCTCCTGCCTCAGCCTCCCCTATAGCTGGGATTATAGGCCTCGCCACCGTGCCTGGCTAATTTTTATATTTTTAGTAGAGACGGGGTTTCGCCATGTTGGCCAGGCTGATCTGAAACTCCTGACCTCAGGCGATCCGCCCGCCTCTACCTCCCAAAATGCTGGGATTACAGGTGTGAGCTACTGCGCCCAGCCAAGATTTCAAATATAAGCAGCTTATCTTAATATCAGACAAGCATTTTATTTCTCCTCATTTGCTGACCTTCCAAACCCCATTCCTGGGTCTTGTGTGCCTTCCCAGTGGGTTTAGCCACTCCTGCCAGCTCCACCTTTTAAAAGCCCAAGTGAGTGGGAAGCGTGTTGGTACTTATCTACCCACTCACAGCCTGTGGAGGCTCTGACGGCCCTGTTAGAACAGGCTGGGCTGTCACTTAATTTAACCCCTACTCAGTCTACAAGAGGGTTACATTCTCAAGAACCGGAAAATATTATAGACAAACTTCTGAATCCTGTGGTTTATCCGAGAACTATCTTAGTTATTTAAAATGAATTTAAAATTTCCATTTGTTGCCATAAAAGCATTTAGAGAACTGCTAGTCTTGAGATCTTTACTCGATCTTTGTCGATAAGCTTGATGATGAAGGGAGCATCAGGGCTTTCCGATAACGCTTTCTAGAATTTTTCAACATACTTTAAAATATGACATTCGTTTCTGCCTGAAGACCACAGTAGGTTTTGCAGAGGCAAATTGAGAGGATGTTGAAAAGACTCATCTTGTGCCTGTGTGTAACAGCCCCCCTGGATGTCAGCTGGAAGAGCACATGCCATTCCTGACAGGTAACAACGGATTTTCAACCAGCTCCGCGTTCATCCTGGCACATCCCTTGGGCATATTTTTAAGGTGAAACTTGTGTGTACTCCATAACTTTTTCTTTTTAGACAAGGGTTTCTGTGGCGGTAATCACCACCTAAAGAGCCTGATTATGCAATCGTCAGAGAGCCAGGATTCCTGCCCAAAGTTAGAGAGGCAGAGTTTGAAGCAAAGTTTACTTGAGGCAGCTCCTACTTCTTCTGACTATTCGTTTTTTATTTATTACAGCAGATTTATCATGTGCTAGATAATTTCACATTCATGGCTTTTCTAGTGCTCAATTTATCAAGGAGAGTGGTGCCACATCCTCTTGTATTTTATCGCGAGTACCATCAGGGTAGGAGACAGGTTCTCTCTCTCCTGCAGTGACTGCCGTTAAATCATAATTCATAACGACAGATGCGTCTTCCCTGAGTTCAATTTTCAATACTTCCCTTTCTGGAATGTTTACATAACAGGAAAAAAGAGGGAATTATATGAGTCACATTCCTATCACTCATGTGTTCTTTCCTGAGAGAATGAAACCAGATACCTGAAAAATACTCAGTGATTTCAGCTCCTCACTTAGGACATTTTTTTTAAAGTTGCCCAGTTTTTCATTATCAAAGACAAGAAAAATGGGAAGAAACTGAAGTGGCCTGAAATCATGAATTTCATTTTCCTTCTAGGTTTAGAAAGTGTGGTGGCTGGAGATATGGCCCATTGATTATACGTTACACAGTCAGAACGGGGACCACAGGAATTTGTGAACGGCCGTTCTCCATCGGCAAACAAAGTGACTTGCTTTCTGCGCTATTATCCACACTGTGAATCCAGTCACTAATAACATCCATTTGACTTCAGGCAAGAGAAGCAGAGCCTCTCGCTTTCCCTTGAGAACAACGAGTACTTCTTAATACTGTCCTTTCCCGCATTTCCTTGCAGAGGAGTTCCCTGTGCAAGGCAAGCATGTGGTGGTGTGAATGCTACATGGAACATGAACTCACATTGCTTTCCATGAAGGTAGTGTAGGTTCTCCAGATAAAAAGGCATTTCCAATCAGGGTGAATGGTACAGAGCAGCGGTGTTTCAAAAAAGTTTATAATCCCTCCTTCAAATGACTCCCTAATGAATATTAGAAGGCAATGTGTGGAGTCACGAGTCCCTGGAATGGTACCCACCGTGTGATTGCAAGGAAACACTTCGTCCCTCTGAGCCTCTGCTGGCTCATCTGTAAACTAAGGCAATTTCTATCTTCAGATTTCATCACTCTTTAACAACTTTTATTCCATGTTGTTGAAAAGAACAACAAAATTACATCTCTGGCTGAATTTGGTGGCTCTTTTTCTGATTAATATGAAACGTGACTGTCAAAGTCCCATCCCTAAATCTTTGTCACATTCATGTGGCCTCCTTTGGTCTGTAGTTGGCTAGTACAATTCTTTAACACTTGGGTAAGATTTTCCCCAAACTTCGTGGTTTAAATGAGATGACGGTTGCCTGCACTCAGAGTGGTAAATGGGTGGGTCCCGAGAACATTCACATAAGCATCTTGGCTTGTTAGCAGGATTTAGCATCGTATTAAAAAGTCAGTGGGTATTTGTAAGCGTTCTAGAGATCATTTATTATCTACTCACTCTTTAAGTTAAATTCTTGTATACTGTAACAGTGACATAAATTGCTCATTGAAAGTAATTTCAGTCCTGAGGTAAAAATAATCTTAATATTACCATCTTACAGAGAAGAAATTACAGTAAGAAGGGCTCAATGACCTTTGGATTATCTGATAAGCCACAGGTTTATAAAACAAAAAAGCTCAACAGATGACATCAGGGTAGAAAACAGCCTTTCAACAGGAGAAGAAACACCAGCGCTGGGGCAATCCAGTGCTTCTCGACGCCTCCGTGAACACATTTGGCCAACCCAGTGTAGAAACTGGTTGTTGCAAAATGGCCCTGAAATAGGCTTTGCGTAGGGAAATGGTTACTTTACATAGTATCCACTCAGTAAATGTTAGCTCTCACAGTACAATCACCATTACAGAACCTGAGGCTGTGTTTTCCTGCTGGAGAAATTTCTACCGTTGACATTGACTCGTAAATACTTTTAGTTCCTGTTTCTTGTCTGTTCTGCCTGGAGAAGAACTTACTTGTGAGAAAGATATTCAATTCTAATTCCTCACAAATGCTCTAAATAAGGTGCATCGTTCTTGATTTTGCAGCAGTGGTGACTGTTGTTTCAGTTTAATTTTTATTCTTTCTTGTCATTTTTTGATAAGTGCACTAATAATTTAATACCAAAACCAGTTTTTTCTTAGAGTCTTTAATATCTCTCTTCGAAAGATTCTTTCCATTTAAAATGAACAACAGTTAAAAGCTTTATGGTAGTTAGCTCACCATGCGACTATTAGAAGTACATTCCTGCTGCTGCTCCTCTGGGAGTTCTGTCTGCAGGCTGTTAAGGAGTGGAGGCCTGATAAAACGTGTGTATGCATGCATGGATACAGATGCGTGTGTGTATACGGCTGTCTGTGTGTACATACCTCTACATGCAGGATGTAAATTCACATGTTAGAGGCAGGTCAAGCGGTTCATGCCTGTAACTCCAGCAACTTGTGAGGCTGAGGTGGGACAATCCCTAAGGCAGGAGTTCAAGATCAGCCCTGGGCAGCGTATGGACAGCAAGACCTTGTCTCTACAAGAAATAAAGGGTAAAATAATTGACCTGGTACAGTCCCCATGACTTGGGAGGCTGAGGTGGGAGGATCACTTGGGCCCGAAGGTTTGAGGTTACAGTGAGCTATGATAATGCCGCTGGGCTGCAGCCTTGGCAATAGAGCTGGATCATGTCTTTGAAAAAAAAGTTAAAAAGTATTATGGTCTAAGAGATGGGATCAGATTATAATTATTTTTATCATTAAAAACTTTTGTTTACATTTCCTATGAGGAATATGTATATTTTTATAAACAGTATGAACAACTAGCTTTAAAAATAGTGTGTCTAGCCTATGAAGAAAGAACAAGTGATAATCTTCACTCTACAGAAAGGGTGATTCCCCCAAGATCATTGCCTCTTCCAAACCTGTTTTCCCTGGATCTCAAACTGGGACCTACAGAAGGCATTGTTGCCAAATGTTAGTTCGCCCTCAGGCTCAGCTCAGTGGAATTTTTCTCAGCTTCAGTTTGGCTGCAGGGCCAGTTTTGGGGGTGTGTGGGTTGGTGAGAGGGCCAAGTCTCAGTCTATACTTACATATAATTACATATATATATAACACACATATATATTATTTATATATAACATTTTACATATATATGTAATTTGATAAACTTTCGGTATGTGTGGGAGTGGGTTACCTAAAAGCATATTATACAGAACTATTCTCTGTTACTATTTCAGCATTGTGTCTGTCCGTGTGAGGTGCACACTGTGCACACTGCTTTTCAGTCTCTTCTTTGTACTGTAAACACTTCCAATGTTATCAAATATGTGTAGAAATAACAATTCTAAAGATGTCTAACACATGTAACAGATTACTTATCAAATCCTTATGTTTGATCCTTTATATCATTTCAGACTTTCCTCCATTACAAATAGCCCTGCCGTGAGCACACTTGCATGATGTATTTTTGTAAATATCAAAGAGATTTTCCCTAAGATCAGTCTCCTCAGTGGAACTCGTGACGCAAAGAATGTGAACATGGTATGAAAATGTGCGAGCACATTTTGGGTTTCAGTTTCTCACTAATGTTAAGCCCTGACACATTTTTCCAACACAGCATAGTCATTTAGAATCAGGCAGACCTGGGTTCAAATCCCCGTCCCAACTCCCTGGCTTGATGGCCTTTATACAGCATGCCCTCTGAACTTCAGTTTCTTCGTATAGAAAATGGGGTCATGACCACCTTTCACTGCTGTTGTGGGAACTGCATGGGATCATGTGAAGAAGCTTCTTAGCACAGCTCCTTGGCTATACCTCAAGAGTACAGAGCTATTTCACCAAGAATTTGCTTGAGGTAAAGCCTACAAATCTAAGTGATTCAAATTTTGAAAGTTGGGGTTCTTTCCTGACATTTTAGTAAAACTCACCACACGTGAGCCTACGTCTTCCAGGAACAGAACAGCCACTCTGACCTCAGAGGTTGTCAGTGAGGTTTTCAGGCTCTGTAGTCATAAGTATAACCTATGGTGTGGTCAACGGAATGACTGACTCCAATTCACCCTGCCTTCTTCATCCCGACCCAGATTTCCTAGGGGTGAATGCACTTCCTCCCTCACTGACTCTGAGCTTAGCCTTCTGACTTGCTTTGCACAATGACACATGAGCAGACTTCCAGTACACCATGTCCACCAGCGGCTCCCAAAACGCACGTCAGGTGCAGCTGGCCTTCCGTCCCGTGAGAGGAGCATGCCCCTGGGGCTGCTCTCCCACCAGGGTCTGGACATGAAAAGCTCACGGAAGAGCCGTAACTCAACCGCCGGCTGCCCGACAGCAACCTGGATGCGCGGAGTGTGTTACTGTAAGCTAGAAGATGGACAGCCCAGCAGGCTAACACCCTGCTGTTAATTCCCACCAACAGTGGCATGCTGGATGGCAGACAGAGATAGCAAGGGAGAGGAAAAGGCCTTTGGAGGGGCGAATTTGTCCAGAGACATTTAGTAAAACTAGCTCTGCTACAATGCCCAGCCCTCCTTTCCCCTTAATAATGGCACGGCACCACTGGGAGTCAGCCAGGACAATATACTTAAGAATCGAGAGCCGAGGTCCCAAGGTGGACAGGCTGGTAATGGAAGTCTGCCGTGTCACTGCAGTTACTTCTCTCCAGGGGTGATTTACAAGGTGATAAAAGACTTCAAGAGGCAAAAGGTACTTAGGATGTTAAAAACCAGCCTTTTATGATCCCTCGTGCTTTATAGTGCATGCTGTTTCATTAATCAAATGCTTATTCTATTAGAAGCCCCAAACCTTTAAGATGGTGGGACCTCTCATTTTTATTGCCCTGAAGTGGCATTAAAATCCACACGGTCCTGGGCAGGCCACTGGTGAACTCTCCGTGCTCAAACTCGTTCCATCCTCTGTCTTCTTCCATCCTATCTGTTCTGCATTACTCTTTTAGAAAAATTTTGTTGCTGTTGTTGCTGATGCTGGGACAGATGGTGAACTGTCAGCCAAAAGCCTTCTTTTTCTTCCCCTGCCACGTATTTGAAGTCTGGAGCCAGACGCTGATGTCATTCACAAGCCTGTGGGTTTGCACTGTGGATCCTGTCCCTTGGCGTCTTCGGCTGGCTGTGTCGTACCATCAGTGGGAAAAACTCCACGCTCCCATTTGGTGAGCCCAAAGCAAAGCCTGTCCTCGTCCGCTCCCTTAGTGATGGGTCTCATACAGGAACTGTATGTTTTCATGACCAAAGTGATGAAAGTTTGTCATTTAGTTTGATGTTTTCTAGTTGTTAAGACTGTTCAGAGTAAATGACATGATTATTTGTAAATATCAACCTATAATTGGTAATCATTATATAACAGGACCTCCAATCAAGTTTTAGAAATAAATGCAATATGTATTCAATAGATAGACAAATCGACAAAACATAGCTCAACTAATATAGATAACACTGCCATTAAGTTATAACTCATAAATACTTCAGAGCCTTTAGAAAAAGTTTCCAGACAACTGCAATCTCTCCGCCTCATTAATGCCTAACCTGTAAAAGCAAGGATTTAAAGAATTTCTAAAGAAAAGGCAGACTCCGTGTCTGTTTTTAGAAACAACATTTTCTGGGAAAACAGCCACGCCTATTTGATTACGTGTTTGTCTGTGGCTGCTTTCGTGGTGCAAAAACAGACTTAAGTAGTTGCAATAACTTAACGATATGGCCTTCAAAGCCAAAAATGTGAGCAATAAATTATTATCAATTTTTCTGCTGTTATCTTTATATGCAGGAAATGATCTGCTTTGCTTAAAACTTGCAGCTCTGCTACTCACTGATCATATCTTTAATCAGCTCACCTGTCCCAAAATGTTTTTCCATCTTTTGTTTTTTATGCTTTCTTAACTTGCCTAAGCCACATCCTACGTGTTTTTCTGAACAAGCTCGAGCCCTGCTTGCTGGATGACAACTGTAACCAACAGCGTGACTTCCCTGCACATCTCCAGCTGCTCTTCACTGTCTATCCCGTGCACACGGGTTCTTGACTTGTCACTAAGCCTTTGCACGGCTCCTACTGAGTGCTGAGCCTAAGAGCCTAATTCTAGTTCCTAGGAGCACAATGGCAAGCATGCAGATGTGTCGCCTGCCCTCAGTAGGTGGACGGTTGTGGGAGAAGGAGGCACAACCACATCACCGCAAGGTCGTGAATTCCAGATATTACAAATGGGGAGGGGCTATGGAGGAACTGACAGCAGGGAGATCTTCCCTCTTTGAGGAAGTCAGACCTGCCTCAAGGAGAAGTAGAAATGAAGAATGAGGAGCCGTGAACTGATGAATGAAAGAAGTGAGGGCTGGGCGTGCTGTGAGGAGGGCTGGATGAGAAAGGGGAGGTTGGTAGCAGAGCAGGGAAGCATATTTCAAGGGCACAATATGCCAGGGAGCACGACGTGTTTGAGAAGCTAATGACTGTGGGAGGTTACAGTGAGTGTCACCATCCTAGGGACAGAGCATGAAACAATTTACGAGAGACTGTGCAATCCTTGTGGTGTTCCACTCTGGAGTATGCAATGATGTAATCAGTATCTACTTATTTATTCATTCATTCATTTAGTTTTGAAACAGTCTCACTATGTCACCCAGGCTGGAGTTCAGTGGTGCAATCTTGGCTCACTGCAACCTCTGCTTCCAGAGTCAAGTGATTCTCTTGCCTCAGCCTCCTGAGTAGCTGGGACTATAGGTGCCCACCACCACACCTGGCTAATATTTGTATTTTTAGTAGAGACGGGGTTAGAACTCCTGACTTCCAGTGATCCACCCACCTCAGCAACCTAAAGTGCTGAGATTACAGCCTAAGCCACCACATGCAGCTGATGTGGTCAGATTTTATGTTAGAAATGCACACTGTTTAACCTCCATGGAGAAGAGAGATGGAAGTGAGGCTGAAGGAAGCCTAGTCAGGAGGCTGCTGTGTGCACTGAAGGCTGAGGACAGCCACGAGGGCCAGGTAGAGCAAATGGAGGGGAGGGAACAGGTTTGAGAGAGGTTTCGGAGAAAAAGCCCATAGGGCATGAGATGGCTGTGTGGAGTGAGGGAGAGGGAAGAGTTTGGAAAGTCCCTGGTTTCTGGTTGGACAACCTAGCTGGTGATGATGTTATTTACTATGACAGGAACACAAAAGCAGAAGGTGGAGATGCAGGGAGGGGCTGGGGAACTGGGATTAGGTCAAGATTACTTTAAGCTTCATGCAGCTGTGAGATCTCCAAGCCACGGTGTGCAGGGCCAGTCAGAGCTGACCTCTGACCCTCAGGAACATGCAGACCTGGGAATCACCCACATAAATAGAGCTGTGGAGTCTAGGGCCCCTCTGCCAACCTGGCAGAAGCTATGAACGTAGACACCAAATTTGCATACAATTTCAGGGAACTCACAGGCCCCAGAAGTTTATCCACCAAGTTCAGGTTAATAATTTCTGCTATGGACGATAAGAGAAGCTGTGAGATTGGATGAGATGATCCTGGGAGAGAATGAAGGAGAGGACGCAGGACAGAGCCCCAGGGAAGCCCAAGGCTTAAGGAACCAGCAGAGGGAAGCGAAGAGAAGAAACCTTCAAAGACCAGGAAAGAAGAGCTCAAGGGGTGACAGAGCTCTTGAAAGGGCCACGTCCTACAGGGAAGGTGTGTTTTCACCAGCACCATTCGGTCCATTATTTCCATGCAGCAAGTTGGCAAGTTCTTTAAAGGCAGGGGCTTTTTTTGCAGCTCCGTTATCTCATAATTGATGCTCATATCACAAACACTCAGTTGACACTGTCTTTAATTAAGTTTCCAGATAACAAGGAATTGGTAGGTGAGGCGTCACATACTTGAAAATAGTCAAACAACAATTATGCTATGGAATGAACACTGTGTGTAACTATACGGAGGCTTCCCTAACACAGCCTAGAACACAGTCTGCCTTCAGTCTACGGGTTCAGCATGGAAAGTCCCTGCAGATTAACGCAAGCTGTGTCTCTTTAGCACAGGAGGACTTTCACTCCACAGGACCCTCATGTGCAGCGGCACAATCACTGAGCCAAGAATCGGGAAGGCTGGATACGAGGCCCCATTCTGCCCCAAAGCAACAGTGTTACTTTGGGCGAGCTTCTGCACTCCCCTGAGTGTGAGCTTCAGGTTCCGAAGCTCCATGTTTTTCACTCTATGGCTTTGCTGTTGAGCATCAGGCTTCTGCAGGTGCCAAGGTAGATGATGGGTGCCGGCAGCCAGCACCCTGTAAATTCTATCTCAAGGCACCTCCCGTACGTCGCAGCACAAAAGCTATTGTTATCAAGCATTGCAGATCTGCCAACATGTTCTTAGGTTTGCAAAAGATGGATTATTTCTTTTCTGAGTAGTGTTTCTACTGATTATTTTGGCCAAAGAGCAGTTTCTAAGAGTGGGTGGCTGTGATTAATTGCCAGGTGGTTCTAATCTATTATCTAACACCATTCTTTTAATGGAAAAGGGAAAATGAGTGAATAAGTCACTAACGTAAGCCTAACATAAGTAATAATTAATTTTCTTTATAAAAAGCTAAGCCATTGACTATATTGAAAGTATAAGCAGGAAAGTAAAACATGACCCTAACCACCAACAGATGGCATTCTCCTTCATGTGACTGCGTATGCTTTTGAAGTTTTAGAGAAACCACACAACACTCATGCTTTCAATTATGTTTCCAGCAGAGACAGACCCGAAATATATTTTTTCTTTGTAACTGATTGCTCTTCCACTTCAGTCCATGTGCCTGAGCTGGAAATTTACCTCAGCAAAGAAAAGAGAAAGAAACTTCAGCAGCCTCCTGACTTGGCACCCTCACAAATAGTAGAATAAATTTAAATTATTATTTGGCTAAGTCCCTTCTCCTCCTTTATTTGCTTCAAGGGAAAAATTAAGGTACTGAAAGAAACTGGGTCCAATTAAGCTAACTTTGTCTTTTCTTTTTCTATTGGAGAAATTTGCTATGCTGATGACTATTAAATACACATTGGACTGTTGTTTCTTCCTCCATGTCTTCTTGACTGGATCTTTTCTGCCCAGGCTGAAGGCACATCCACAGATACAGATGTGGCATGTTTATTATCCTTGCCTGGAGCCTTCTAAGTCACGCACAGTATCCACTGAGGCTTCTTTGGAAGTAGAGAAAAAGAGAAATAAGTGATTGAAAATGTGTAAAAATAATTCAAAGCAGTAGTAAGAAAGATGCATTTGGGTTCATTTACCTACTCATTCAGAAAGCATTTATGGAGTGCTTCATTCGTTCAGGTATTTTCTAGGCTCGGAAGTACGGCAGTGAGGACGACAGATGAGGTATTTGTTGTCTTCAGGCACTTTTTGTTCCGCTGTGAGTAGAGAGACCATGCACAGGCCGGCAAGTACTCAATCAGGAGAAGTGTAGATGGTGGGAAGCGTCGTGGAGAAAATAAGGGTAGTGTGAGGGGGCGGCTGGGAAGCTCTCTGGGAAGCAGTGCTTGAGAGGCGAATGAATGAGAGTTGGCCATGTAGAGGGCAGGGCAGGCGGGCAATGGGGAGAGAGTTTCAGGCCTGACGGGAACAACTACAGAGACCACAGAGCGCACATGGTGGGCAGAGCACTGTGTGTTTCTGGTGGGCACATCCAAAGATGACAATGACTGCCCGACTGTTTCCAGATATCAAGCAGCCACGTGGTGGTCTAGGAGTGAAGAAGACATCACTCAGGCAGAGAGTCGGGATTTGGGAGAGTAGGTAAGGCTTCGCTTTTCAACGAAAAGCAGCTGCAGATCATTTTCTAATAAAGAGCAGCCTGCAAACGTCGAGCTGCAGACACAGACGAGCAAGCTGGGAGCTTGCAAATGAACACTGGCAGGAACTGGGGCCTAGACGTGTTCCAGGTGGGCTCCATCTCCCCTTCTCTTTGTCAGCCACCTGCGCTGTAAGAAGCACGTGCCATGGTGCCGAAGAGCAGGAAAGCATATTTGCATAATAAGGTTGGGGGGTGGGGCGACCAGCCCTCCCGAGCACTATGTAAATGTCATACTGATGGAACCAGTCTGTGAGCCTGTGGAAATCAGACAGTGCCTCCTCAAACCTGACTACAAAATTAGGCACATCAGCCACCTGTCCCCTCAAAGACTCTCTGTGGAGAGAGCTGTTTCTCTTTCTCTTCTCTTCTGCCTTTTAAACTTCCTCTCTTCAACTCCTCGTGTGTGTCCATGTCTTAAATTTTACTGGCACACGACAAGGAACCCAGGGTACATACCCCAGACGATGTGGCCACTTCAGTAGCATATCTTTTTTTTTTTGAGATGGAGTCGCACTCTGTCGCCCAGGTTGGAGAGTGGTCGTGCAATCTCTGACCACTGCAACCTCTGCCTCCTGGGCTCAAGCATTCTCTGCCTCAGCCTCCCGAGTAGCTGGGATTACAGGCACCCACCACCACGCCCGGCTAACTTTTGTATTTTTAGTAGAGACAGGGTTTCGCCATGTTGGCCAGGCTGGTCCTGAACTCTTGACCTCGTGATCCACCTGTCTCGGCCTCCCAAAATCCTGGGATTACAGGCGTGAGCTCCCACGCCCAGCCCAGTAGCATGTCTTAATCCCCTAAGAACTCCTAATATCCCCATTTTACAGGAGAGAAAACCGATGGCCACAGAGATGTGTTTTCCAAGATCACCCAGGAAATAAATGATAGAGCTAACAGTGAGTCACCTCGTTGACTCAGTTTACACTACCTTGTGTGTGAAGAGGATGCATCTGAGGCGGGCATGCTGTTGACACTGCAGGAAGACCAAGGCAGCGGAGCCAGCTGGATTCCACTTTATGCAGCTGATATTGTCTGTGGCTGCTTGGATTTCTATCTCAGAACATAAGAGACCGAGTGGCTTATAATCACTGAAAGTTTCATTTCTCACAGTTGTGGAGGTGACGAACTCCAAGGTCAAGGTGCGTGGAGACTTGGCATCTGCTGAGGGCTGCTGTCCTGGTGTTTGAATGGCACCTTCTCACCATGCCCTCCTGTGGTTGAAGGGGACAGGAGCTCTCTCCTTTATAAGGGCAATAAGGCCCTCATGGCCTAACCACCTCCCGAAGGCCGTGCTTCCTGATACTATCTTCTTGGGGATTAGGGTTTTTTGTTTTTTTTTTTTTTTTGAGACAGAGTCTCGCTCCATCACCAGGCGCCAGACTGGAGTGCAGTGGCGCGATCTTGGCTCACTGCAACCTCCGCCTCCTGGGTTCAAGCAATTCTCCTGCCTCAGCCTCCTGAGTAGCTGGGACTACAGGCACACGCCACCACGCCCAGCTAATTTTTGTATTTTTAGTAGAGACCGGGTTTCACCATGTTGGCCAGGGTGGTCTCGATCTCCTGACCTTCTGATCCGCCTACCTCGGCCTCCCAAAGTGCTGGGATTACAGGCGTGAGCCACCACGCTCGGCCCGGGAATTAGGGTTTTAACATGAATTTGGGAGGGGCCTAAACATTCAGTCCAGGCAGATATTATGTCCCAGAATCCTGTAGCCGTGATGGAGCCACAGGGTCTGTGGAGTCTCCACGCCTCTGCGGAGCAGGCCTAGAGGGCTCCCGACTCAGCTCCAGCCACAGAGCCCTCTCTGCTGGCTGCTCTCGCCAACCGCCCTGCTGTCTGTGACGGTAAAAGCAGACTCCAACTGGGGAGAGTGCGAAGAACGTTTTCACAGGCACACTGTTTTAGTCTTAATTTATTATGCTTTTGATGATGAAGATATTTGGAATGGCTTAAACCATGATGCCAATGAAAGAATAACATGTAAAACACATTTACTTGACATCATGTTCTGAAATCCCTCAAGCTCCTACACAGAAAAAAAATGAATCATACTTCTAAATCAAGCTGGTGGCAGGAGGAGGGGCTGTTTCCTGTCTCAGTTCCAGCTCCTCAGGCCTTGCAGTCTCCATAGCACTGACCCCCAGTAGCGGCCTCCTGTGGACTCTTGACTGCCACAAAGCTGACTTTTTTCCCTAATTACATCTTCAAGGTTTGCTGATGATTTGTTGATGTAACAATCATGCCCTGTGGTGCCTTATAAATACACAGTATCACAATAATATTAAACACAAGTGTCAAGTAAAGTGAGACATGTCCCGCACTCTAGAAGTTCATGGGTGTGATGGCGGAAAAAAGAGGATTATAGTGGCAGCTGGTGGCATGAAAGGAAGTGATCGGGGGTGACGGTGGAAGAAAAAGAGGCTCATGGCGGGGAGGGTGGTAGAAAGAGGCTCATGGGGTGGAGGGTGGTAGAAAGAGGCTTATGGCGGGGGTGGTAGAAAGAGGCTCATGAGGCTGAGTTTCAGTAGAGCTCTGACAATGTGAAGCAAGAGTCATGAAGATCTAGGGTTGCAGGAGAGCCCACTGTGCTGCAGGATCTCACTTTTCTCTGTTTCTTTCTTGTTTTGTAGACACAGGGCCTGGCTCTGTCACCCAGGCTGGGGTGCAGTAGCATGATGATGGCTCATGCAGCCTGGAACTCCTGGGCTGAAATGATCCTCCCATCTCAGTCTCCCAGGTAGATGGGACCGTAGGCGTTTACCACCACATCCAACTAATCTTTTATTTATTTAGTTTGGAGCGATGACATCACACTATGCTGCCCAAGCTGATCTGTAATTCCTGGCCTCAGGTGATCCTCCTGCCTTGGCCTCCTAACGTGCTGGAACTACAGGTGTGAACTGCTGCATCCAGCGTCACCTCGCTTTTCTATCTTCACCTGTGGCAGTCTGAAACTCACCCTCAGGCTGTCCCTAGGTCTGTTCTTCGTGAGCCAAACTGCCTGAATCAGTTATCACTGTGGCCATCACAAACTGTACCACATTGCCCCTAGTTTTTCTTTCAATGGCTCTTGATGTTTCGATTCTTCCGCAGGTCCCCTCCTCTTTGAAGATATTTCTTTCCATGCTTTTACCTGCCTTTATGGTTCCTCACTCCACATTACGCCACAGCAGTGCCTGGATGCACTCTGATGGACTTACCACATTCTGTGGCAATCATTGTCCATGAAGCTGTCTCCCTACTAGACTGCAAACTCTTTGAAGATGGGAAACATATCGTTTCTATCACCAAAACCAATATAATATCCAGCAAAGAGTAGGCATTTAATAAGTGTTTATAAAACGAAAATATTCAAATAATACCTGTAGACCCAAATAAATGATAGTCTCTTTCAGGATGCATATGACCAAAACCCACGGTCTCTGTGGCTTTTAACCCTGTCCCCAGGTCCCGGACTCAGCAGTACAGCTAACGCAACTTATTGCGTTTGAGTCTAAAAGGTAGTGTTTATCTCTGAAAAGCATTTTCACTCACAGTATGAGTAGTGTCTATTCACATCCATCATGGCAGCTTCACCAGCGCTATCACCTGAAGACCTGACCCTGTGTAGGCACAGGCCAATGTGAGTGTTTGTGACTTCGTTTATCATGAACTAATTTACAGAGTCAAAAAAATTTAAATACAAAAAAGCTAAAAGAGTAAGGATATAGAGAAAGAAAATATTTTTGTACAGCTGTACAATGTGTTTGCATGTTAAGCTAATTACGAAAGAGTCATTTTTGTAATTAAAAAGTTTAACATTACAGTAAGCAAAGGTTAATCATTACTGAAGATGGAATAAGTACTTTTTTATGAATCTAGTGTGGCTTGAGTGTCTACTGTTTCTGAAGTGGTGGGCAGGACTGTCCCAGGCCCCCACATTCACTTCCCAGTCACTCAGCGACTCACCCCCAGGAACTTCCATCATGGAAGCTCCATTCACGGTAAGTGCCCTGTAAAAATGTACCATTTCCCACTTTTTACAGCATGTTTTTACCGTACCTTTTCTGTGTTTATCATGCTTATATACATCAGTGTGTACCATTGTGTCCAACTGCCCGCACATTCAGCAGAGTCACCTGCTGTGCAGCTCCGTAGCCTGGGAGCAAAGCCTGTACCACATGGCCCAGGTGTGCAGGAGGCTGTGCCAGCTAGGTCTGTGGAACTGCACACTGCGAGGTTCACATGCCGTAAAATCATCGAAGAATGCATTTCTCACAACGTATTCCCTTCATTATCTGACACATGACTGTATGTATAATTTGAGTTTCCTAGAGGTGACTAAAAATGCTATTTGGAAATGTCCATTAAGCAACATAGGTGACAAACATGTACCCAGATTTCTGTTAAATTCGGCACTCGGTGGCTGTGGTCTGCCGCACACAGTCGACTGAGTAACTGGCTTGAGAGTTCCCACGAGGCGTAACCCTGCCTTTGGGCTCTGTGTACTCCAACACCCTGCACGGGTCCTGCTACCTTGAAGGCTTCCAGTAAAGGAAACATTAACTCTGAACGGTATGTATGAGGAATCCAAAGCTCTTTATTTATTTACAGTGGTTTTAAACAGTGAAGTCCACAAAAACAAAGAGTAAGAGGTCGCCTGCTTGTTAAAAGCAGCATCCTATCGGGAAAGCATGTATGTACTGCTGCTGGTGCCCTTGCCAACATTCTTACTTCATGCGTGTCTGTGTGTGTGCACACGCATGTGTGCGTGTGTGCGCATGTGTGTGTGTGTGTAGCAGTGGGGTCAACTGCAGAAATCACCCCCCAGAGGGGGCTTTTCCAAGTGCACAGGCTTAGCAGAGGAAGCTCAGGGAGAGTGAGGGTGGAGGCTGGGAGACATTTCCTCAAAGCTCCCCTTGTACCTTCTCTCTCTCCCCTCCCTACTTTACCCTGCCCACACCTTCAGTCCCTCCAGTAATCCACTGTCTTTTCAAAGGTATGTCATTCTTACGTTTGGATTTCAAAATGTGTAAAGAAAGCTCAGATGCAACCCAGGAGTGTGAGCTGCACTAGCAGGAGAGGGCTTCTTCGGGTTTACGGGTTCCAGACACCCTTTTCATTAGGCGAAAAGTCAGCAAGAGTGCAGTGGAAGTTGACCTATGCTGTCCCCTTTGAGCTCCAGTGGATGATTTAACAGAGAGCTTCCTGCACAGATGCAGAAGACTGTCGCCAGATTCATGAGTAATAATGGTAGGAACAGCCGTTAAATAGAGAGGGAGATTAGCTTAAACAAAAGGGGATAAAATTTAGACCCACTCCTCATCTTTTGCATTGTTAGCAATGTTGAACTCTGCTGTGGGTGGGATAAGAACAAGAGAATTTGGGATTGTGTGGAATATGAATCAATTAACAAATATACGCCTGCTGCGTGCATGTTTGCCCTTTAAGACATAAAGAAAGATGAGACATGATGGAACAGAACATACACACACAGAGATAAAGAGGAAAAAGACGGAGAGACTCAGATTCCACTTTTTTTTTCTTGATTATGGAACCTGTTTTTTCTCTGTATTTAGCCCCTCTCCTCCTCTCAAACATAGAGTTCTACATAGAAACTTTTTTCTGCCCTAAAATCAGCAAGGTCTCTGGGGACAGTTTGCAAAAGATTAGATATTACCCAATTAGAATTGTTTGCAGAGGACATGGCAGAGTGGTTCTCATCCCTATCAGAACAATGTCCTCTTTAGGAAATAAAACAGTTTGCAATACCCTCACTTATTACCTTGAAATGAAATCATTAGGTAATGTAATATACCTGAACACCAATTTCAATAGCAACCGTAAGAAAACTCTCAAGCATTGGTTATATAACAGTGAGCATAGCTGCCTTCCAAATTACAAAAAGAAAATAAAAATCAATATAATGCCATAACAGTGAATGTGCAAGAGAAATAAAAGGAAGTAAAGAAAAAATAACATTTAAGGAATAGTAAATGTATAGTTAATTTCTCTGGTTCTTTTCTTTTTTCATACAATATGGGCAATTTTTAGATTATCTCTTCTTGAAATTATGAGTAGATTATGTCTTTAAAATACTTTCACATAATATTAACCAGAAAATCAAATGATAATTTCTGCACCTTTGCTGGGACACAGACTTTTTTGATCATTAGATGGACTTTTCCCCAAGAAAAATGTGCGGATGTATGCGACACTCATACACAAACATTTCTGTAGGTTCCGTCACCCCAGAAATCACCTGTGAGCCGATTCAGATCCCTCTGGCATCCCAGGGACCAGGAGTTCATCATCACTTCCAAATGCAATCTTACCACACTCACTACACCCCCTCCTTCCATTGTCCCATCATTCAGCTCCACACTTATTCAGATATTTAAGGTTATCTATAAAGGTTTGTTTTTCCTAATGTCTCTAAACAGGCACAATACTAAGGAAGTAGTCATCTAAAGTTCATAGTTTTAAAAACCATTATAAACATGAAATAATTTTATGAGCTCTCCAAAGTTCAGTAATTCCTTGTCATCATGGTTCTCTTTATGCAAAATTTGAATGGGAACAGATTTCTTTGAATACCTTTTTTTCTCAAATTGGGAATTAAATATATATTATGTGTTAGTCCACTCAAGTTGTCACCGTGTCATAGAATGGAATCTCTCTCCAGACGGAAGTGATCCCTGATTATTCACCTCTGCCTTCACTCTCTCTGGTGCCATCTACCCAATTGGTAATACATTCCCTTTAATTTTGTTTTGTTTTATTACATTTTATCATGTGTTTAGTCATTTAACTAGCACTTACATAGCATATCTGTGGGGCTTATTATATGCTGGGAATTGTTCCAATCACTTTACTAATACTAATTCATTAATTCCTTCCAATAATTTTATGAGATAATTGCAATTGTTATCTTGATTGTACAGAGGACATAACTGTGGCACCAGAGGTTAAATAATGTGGCCAGTTTCATAACGCTGGTTACCACGAGAGCTGTCATCAGAGGTGTAATCCAAGCCCAGTTAGGCTCCAGAGTTAGTTCTTAAACTCAGTTATCACTCACTTTTTGTGGTGTGTGTGTGTGTGTGTGTGTGTGTGTGTGTGTATTCGTTCTCATGTCCTGCTTAGATAGCACCCACAATATTGACCAGGAAGTGAATTCTGGCTTTCAGTTGTTTTACACAGGAAAGGTCATGCTGTTCTTTAGAGAGATCCATTTATATCTTAGACCTAAACATGAAACTCTCTTTCGGCCAAACAGGATTTAAAATGCCAATCCAGAGTAGAATATGCTCATGATGGCGGAGGAAATGCAGAACCGGGGAGAATACTGGAAAAGAGCCCTCTACTTAGACACACAGAAATCTACGGCATCAAAAAACAGACGGTATGATCCCTAAGACGTGTATTTTAAAAAAGCTTCATGGAAATAAACTGGTAAAAAAAACACTGAACGCTTTAAGGAACTACTTTGAATATGTACAGAAATGATAAGCCTTCCAGTAAAGTTTGGTTGATTTGCTACAACTCTGTAAAGATATGAAAAGATTCCAATACCATGTTGCTAGCACCCTTTCTTGGAAAGAACCTAGAAGGCACGTTCAGGAGTGTGGGATCCATTTGCAGTGTTGTGTGATTAGATTCTGTGGCTCCTGAATGTAAGATGCTCACATGCATGAAACTCCAATGCACGGCAGCCAGCCTAGGAGAGGGAGATCCGTGGGTTGCCGGAAGAGCAGGTTACGGATAATTACTCACCCAAAAAGAGTCCACAGATTTCCCTTCCTGCTCCTTCAGCACTCATGCCACCTCTGGTCATTATCATAAAGTCACCCTGAGAACAAAAGTAAATGGGAATTAAACTTCTGGATTTGCAACAGAAAAAAAAAAATGTGGCAATAGCCTGATTTTCACCATCCCTCCCAAAAACAAATAACAAAATCCATGAGGAGGCCAACTCTATTCATAATCCACACCCTCCAGATAACTAAGAAACCAATTGCTATGATCTTCATATTATCCATGATTCCACCAGAGCTCCCGCTGCCTACCCAATGCCACAGACCTCATGAAAAAAAAAAAGAAAATAGAGCAAAGTGATGCAGTCAGAGAAAGCACAGACAATGTGTGTGCAGACACTTCACAGGACTGCAGGCAGGGAAGAAGACTAGCAAAGCAGCAAGCCCCTCGCTTCACCTCGGGGGGAGTCAGACACAAGGGAAAGACGGGCACCCCCGGGAAGGGAGGCCCTGAGGGACAAAATTAAAAAGTGAAACCTGATTATCCTGCAGAGACAAAAGCAAAACAAAAGCACGAGCCCTTCCTCCATCCTCCACCACTGTCCCAGAGGGAGGTTCAGAGGCAGACCTGATACAAAAATCTATGCTGAACTCCATGCAAAATGAATAAAAAGCAGAAAAGCAGACCACACCCAAAGAGAACTGCCCTAAAACAATTAAAGAAGGTAAAGCAAACCACTTCTGCTAACTGTTTTCCAATTTATAAACACACACACGATAAACCTGTAACGCGGCACTCCAAAGTGAATCATGTATCTTCAAAGAAGCGTTTGGAAAGAAAAAGGGCGTTTTTAGCCATAAATACAAAATAAGAGCAGAAAAAGATTATATTTTGTATTTGTGCTTAATTTTGTTGACTGAACTCAGAATAAAAATAGGAGAAAGGATATGCTTCAAATGGAAAACTAGATTTCCCCACTTTAAAATATACCGTAAAGCCAGTGAAACTAAATTAGTGTGGAATTCGTGCATGAAAAGGCCAGTGCGATAGAATACAGAATCAAGAAACAGACCCAACTCCAGTGGGAATCTGACACACTCTAATGGTTGTACTCAGATTGTTGCAGCAAAGATGGTCTTTTCACTAAATGAAGTTGAGGCAACTGGATAATAACTTAGAAAAATACATAATTAGATCAGTTCCTTACAGCATTCAAAAGAATATCATCCCAAGTGTCAGAGGTAACAAATAAAATTCTACAAGTACTAAAAAAAAGTTGAATTTTTAAAAAGTGCATATAACATAAACTTTACCATTTTAATCATTTTTAAGTGTTTCAAAAAGAAGCACAAGGTGAAAAATGCCAGGAAACGATCTAGCTGGTTATCTAAGAGGTCAGATGGATTGGGGTACACGTAATGAATGAGGGGGACACTTCTCTGACTATACCTATTCTCGTCATTTCTTAAAAAACAATTTTTAATTTTATAAAAATACAGAACCATGAGAAGGGAAAATAAGAACCCTTAAACAGATACATTTTATTTTCAATTAATAATATAAACACACTGAAAGGAAATAAAACAATCCAGGTAACTTATGAGCATTCTACTTGAGTATTTAATTTTCTGTTAATTAAATTAAAGTTTGGCAGCAGCAGTCAGTAGTGATAGCGTCGGTTCAGTGCCTGCCTTCTTTTGGCGCTCCCAGAGCCACCCTCTCCGTGAGCCCCTTGAAGGTATGAGCACCAGCTGGGCAGTGCACTTCCTTGGGGGCCTGAGCCCCAGCTCTGGGGACCCCTCCTCTAGCTTCTGGATTCCAGTAACCCCAAATTCGTTCTTTTGTTCCCTAGCCCTAGATAAGTGGTGGCTGCCCTTGCAGTTTCACTCTCTGCAATAGTTCAGTTCTCCTTTTTTATTCTGTTTAATTTCTCACATTTAAATCTCTCTCCACTAAAATAATTAGTGTTATTTCTGTTTACTTGGCTAGACCCTGACTACTGGTATCCCATATACAGCAGATTTTTTTTATGCTCTTAGGAGTCCAAAACCATGTTTTGAAAAGTGCTACAACTTACTTCTATTGATACATTTATATTTTTTTCAAATTGTCTGTTTTTGTCTCAGCCCTCTAAAAATTAAGAAAAAACCTTTACTTTCATATTTATATTCATAGCTTTAAAGTGTCCAGAAACTGCTATAAATATCCAGCATAATCCTCCCTAACAGTTCATGCCGGTAGAGTTTGAAAATTGTCTTTTCCGTAGAACTGTGGTAGACACCTTAGACGGTGCTAACAAGGCAACATTAGACCAGCCAGGGCCCCTGAGCCCACCATCCTTGCAAACTGCAGAGCAGACCCAGTGATCTTCAAGGAACATGTCCAATCAGGTGACGGGGAAAAGATCTAACCATTGGTCAGGCACTGGCAAGGCATCAATTATGAAACGCACATTCATTCATCCAACAGATATTTGTGTAAACCTCTGTGAGTCCACTGTTCCAAAGAGAATGAGGCAGAACAGCTGTCCTCATGGACCTTACATTCGAGTGGAAAACATTTGCAAGATAAATAAGTGTCGTTTACAGCACGTTAGGAAATAGGCAATGAGAAGGAAAATAAAGCAGGAAGAGGGGATGAGACGTAGGGCACCATTTTAGATCGGTAGCTTTTTAAACAAACATCATTTTCTGCAAATACTTATTCTAAAATACCCTACAACAGAAACCTTTCTTCTGTTTCCTGGTCTTCTCCTTTCTCTTTAACATAGCTAATTCAAAAGGACATTTTGATCCCTAATTAACATTTCACCCTGATATCCACACAGTAACTATTCTGTGAATCCCTATGTATTCACAGGTCACTCATCCACACTGCCTTCCCAGCACAGAGTCCTTGATTTCCATTCCACACTTTCACTTTGGAGTCATCTGTCTTCTGCTAACCACTCAAGAAAACTGGGATGGAAGGTAAAGTTGCTGACACTGTAGACCTTGCTGGCACATGTCCTAGGGGGGCTACAGCAGCAGCCTTGGGTTCCTGAGTGAGAGGGAAGGAGACCAGTTTAACTCACTGTGAGCATTGGTCTGGTGGAATAATCATCATGGCCTTTGAGGATAGCTCAGAATGCCAAATCTGAGCCCCATCGCTTCTACGCTTCTTCGCTGGGGAGCTGGAGGTGTGGGACTGCAGGACAGCTTCAGGAGACCTTGGGAAATGTGCTGGGAATGCAGCGCTCTGAGATAAGGGGGAGCTGGCTGGAACATTCCGGCTCTGTTCCCACCCTCCCCTAGAAACGGGGTGTCCTTCACTGCTGCAGCTCACTGCATCATTTCCCCAGGGTGGGGTGCTTTCCAGGGTCCCTCACCTGCAGTGTAACGAGGACACACACAGTCAAGGCCCGCTTCACCCTGGGCAGCTTTCTGAGTCTTGCGGAAGCAGCCGCCCACGAATTTCTGTTGTCCCTCGCTGCCTATCCGTAAGTAACAAATCTGCACCTGTGAGTTGATGCCTGTGAATGCTCTTCCTCCACAGACTCAGGGAAGCTGGCCACCGACGCACAGTGAGCCTGCTTCACAGATCTTTCTTTTCATCCGTAAAATGAAAATGTGCGTATCTTCCCTTCAGGATACTATGAGGATTACATAGACTAATTTACACAAGATCTGTTAAAACACATACGAACACTTCTGTTCACCCCTACTTGCCCTGCCAGCTCATGCAGACTTTTCTGTTTTGTGAGTAAAAAGAAAAAAATGAATAGACACTGTGAACTGACAGAGATTCAGGGTGGCTGGTAAGTGTTAGGGTGCCTAAAAGATCACCAAATTAATCGTTCTACTGTTTAAAACTCATTTTTAAATTGCTGTGAATAGGCGAATGAGATGTTCATAGCCTGGAGTTGAAGTCTGGGCAACACGTTCAGCAACTGAGATTAATTATTTCCATCCCATTCAAACCATTAATGAATGCTTTTAGGGAGAAAAGAATGGGTAAGGGTTTTTCTGCACAGACACAGAATCAAGTTGGAGCAGGCATATCACATCAAGTTTTGTGTCTTTCAAGTTTTGTAGACCACAACAGGAATATCTGACACACACACACAAAAAGGTAGTCTTATGATCGTACAGATGAAAAGACGTAGGCTAGTCAGCAACACTCTTTGTCCAGGCTGAGGATGGAGACTTAGTGCACATGGGCAGCCAGCATCAGCACGGAGAACCCCGTACGAAGCCCCTCAGCTCACCTTTACAGCTCTCACGACTGTGTCCTGGAACATTTAGATTTCATGTCTCCTTTTCCACAAAGCTACCTGTGGTCTGCTTTGTGCCTGTGGGGGAGGGAGGACACAAAATAAATTTGCAAACATACTTGCACACTTTCAAAATTTAAACACAGGTCCTCCTGGACTTCCAGTGGGGTGACAGCTTGATAAACTCATCATAAGTCTAAAATATCATAAGTCAAAATGCGTTTAATACCTTGATAAACTCGTGATAAACTCAAAATATGGCCCGAGCAGCCACTGACTTTGGGGAAATGAAACCGCATGGGCAAGGGGTGCCTGCGGCAGAGATGAGCCTCAAGGCAGCCAAAGGGAAGGACACAGCCAAGGGCCCTCAGAGTGACCCGTTGGGTGTGACACTGGTCACTTGGTAATATACAAAATGTAATTGCTGCATCAAACGTAAGAACAATGGACCTTTACCATCTTGCCCCAGAAATAGCATCCCGGAGGCTGCATGTTTTCCATTAACTTCCGAGTCTTTTCCAGCCTATACACTGCAACAGCTGCCTTGCTGTCTCACTTGGGTGGGTGGTCAACACAAAGTCCAGGGGCCAGGCTTATCAGTTAAATACCTGGGTGTCACCTGGTTGGAGGGTGTGCAGGAAACCTCTTTGCTGACTGGGTGCAGACACGGGCATCTTTCCAGAAAAAACCAGACTGTTGGGTCTGTGGAGAGCTGTCCTCTCCACTGCAGGCCTGCCACGGGGCGTCTAAGGTCAGTTCCCAAGCTCTTGGAAAAACGTTATGATTGTCATCATATTTTTCTTTTTTGTTGTCATTTGTATTGCTGCTGTGAGATCTGGCTGCAACGTTCCTCCACAGGAAATCATGGAAGAATGACACAGTAAGAAGTATGCAAGCCGTTCTAGCATCTGCTGGGGCGGAGGGTGTGGTGGACACACCGGACAGGAATAACTCAATTTAACCATACACTGAGCACGCAGGCTCACCTGGTCTGTATAAGCTGCAGGCTTTTCGCAAACAGTTGCAGTTCTCCGGTACGCTGGTGTCTACACCGTGTGCTGGTATCTGTCCTGTGTATGAGTTCCCTCAGTAAAGTCTGTCTTACTCGGTAGCTCCAGCAATCCTCTTCAGTCTCTTGAACCTGTTACCATCCTTACTGAAGCCCACCGGGACCCAGCATGGCAAGATGTCCTTTAGACCAAAACGAAAAGAAATAAAATTGAAGACGGAAAAACAAGAAGCCTGACTAAATAAAAATTGTACCTAGGAATCTTGTTTTATAGCTAAAACAAAGTTGCTCAAATGTATTTCATGCTTAAATGAATATCTACAAACACTATTACTAAGAGAAATACAAACTTCAAGCTATATTGTTAATACTCTTCTTCCTCTTGATAATTAGTTCCTAGAAATTTCCAATCAGCTTTGTTTCAAAGAAAAGAACTATGCATGTTTATATTAATAGGTAGAGAGACCAGTAAAATAGAATTCATGGAAAATGGTAGCATTTCTTCTAATAAATATTTTTAAATGTTTGAAATGGCATTAGAGAAAGTTTAACGTAGCGACGGGGGTTTAACGTAACACTCATTGCGACTTCCTTACTAGAAGTTGAACTTGCTAGACAAGGGCAACAAGTTTTGCGTTCAATACTCCCAGAAGCACAAGAATATTTGCATTCAATATCCAGTTTGAACTTTTTCTGTCATACTTATCCGTCACCTGTGCATTTTCCAGATATCAGAACTGGTGTTGTTCTGCAGAAGTTTGGGATAGAAGGAACTTTGTCTTATGTCAATGAGAGAAAACGGCTCTCACATCAGTGTCATTTTGCATATGACATGTGGGCTTATTTTACCTTCAACAGACCAAATTCTTTTTTTTTTACTTCTTTATTACAATTATGAACTATAGGCAGAGTTTCAGACACTTGCAAATATAGCACCAGAACTGAAAATGCATTTAACATGTCTCCTAGCACGTAAGTGAGAGGTTGCAGGACAGCAGATCTGAGTCCAAGAGATTTAAGCCCCACATGAAACACTGAAAATCAGTGTTTTGCAGAGTTCACAGGTGAGTGTGGTGCATCCGTCCTGGTTTCAGTTCTCTTGGAAGTCGTGAGGATCCTGCCTCACACCTCACCCCAGAGAGAGCACTGAAGGGCCCAGGATGTACGCAAAGAAGCTGAGGGCCTGACGTGCACCTGGCAGAGGCTCCCAAGGACCCTGTGAAGCCCGGGGTGGATTCACTTCACTCCAGCAGCCTCACCACCCTCTTTGATTTTTATCACCTCCCTTGAAAGAAACACAAAGTTTATTACTCTCATAGAATGCTTCATGGTGCGTGAGCTGGACATAGATCAGCTTCTCAGAGTATTCAGAGGAAAAGAACCAAACTGGAGCTGGTTGGCTGGTTTATTGTTTACTTTTGTATTTCCTAATCTATTGCAGACCAACTAAAAACTACAAAATAGATGAACTGCTGAAACTGGTCACACTTTTACTTAACATGGCATGATCAGATTTCATTACGCGTTTCTAAATGCTCAGTTTCTGGACTTTTCACTCCTGGTGTTAAGTCCCCAGGTCCACAAAGGACTCCTGGTCACAGTCCCCAGATCATTCTTTGAATAGCACTGGTCTAGTCCGAAGCTACACAGGTAGAGGGTCCCAGCCCTCCTAGAGGAAGAAGGGGCAGACCTCAGAAGCAGGCACTGCCAGGTGTGCCTTGTCTGAGAGACACAGCACACGTCCACACCGCACACCACAAAGGTGGCTTCAGTGGCGTAAATGCAGAGACAGTCCAGTCTTCATGGCATGATCCATCCTAGCAAATTTTTCCATAGGGCTCTGTCTTCCAAGGCTACAAAGTCATATTCCTAGAGGGGTAACAGTTTCTTGCATTTTTCTCTATCATAACATTTTCATATCATATGATAACATAGTCATAAAAGTAATTAATTCCACAAGGCATTCATCTGATTTATATCTTGATTGACATTTGAAACCCTGAACCAAGACCCATAAAATAATTTTTCCTCACCTTACTCAAATCTTAACATTTGGTTCTCATCCAGAGAATAACATGAGGGTTCTGCTATATTTGTGGATTAAATCTGCCAATTGCTTTGCACACCTGAAGTTAAAAAGAATTGATCAATTCCTAATTTCTACTGGAGCAAAGGCTATTATGGAAAATCAATAGTTTAATATGTTTCAATCACTGTTTAAAATACTACCTTATAGAGCAAACAGAATGCAGGGGTTCTGTACCTGATACACACCAACCAGAAAAAAACGTATGAATCCATGTCCAGAAACGTGAGAGCACTGACTTTGTACAGCACATTCTCGGACGGGCATTTATTAACCCAAGCCCACAGTAAATGTCAGGCCTTCTCTCTGCCTTCAACTGTTGGCAAGACCTCAAATACACAGCTTTCATACTGAGCGAACTCACCCTTTCCTAAACCAGTGCTGTGGCCATCACATCTAAGCCACCGAAGGGGCAAAACTGTGCTTATTGGAGATGCCCATGTCTCATAAGCACAATTTTGCCCACAGGGACACTTGTCGAAGTTTGAAGATAATTTAGTTGTTGCAACGGGGAGACTACTACTGGCAGGTAGTGGGTAAAGGCCGGGGATACTGCTAGACATCCCACCATGCCCTGTGCAGCCCTTGTAGCAGAGACGGTGCCAGCCCCATGCCCAGTGCAGCCCTCATAACAGAGACGGTGCCAGCCCCATGCCCAGTGCAGCCCTCATAGCAGAGATGGTGCCAGCCCCATGCCC